>OZ024911.1:4116380-4119578 GCA_964017125.1 Flabesymbios commensalis
AACAAATATTGAGCCTTAAAGAAAAGGTACGAGACAAAGTCATGATGAATATAATTTACTTGATCCTCTATGATTAGGTGTTTCAGGTATTTCATTCGTTTTTTTAACCCTTAAAGCGCGGAATTATTTTTGTATAAACAATGGGGACCAAAGATTTTTTTTTTATTTGAAATCATCATAAATGTCCTGGCTAGGTTTTACTGCTTTATTTGAATACCTATGTCATCGGTCTGCAGCCATTATAAATAATTTAATTCTTCCAGTGTGGGGACCGTCTATAGACGTCAGAATCTGACGTCTATAGACGTCAGATTCTGACGTCTAAAGTCGGTCCCCGCCCTGAATAGTTTAATGTTGGCCAGCGTTGTGGACAGTAGAATACATTAAAACAACAAACGAACCTACATTAAAACAACGTCTCGTGTTTGCTGGGAACCAAGTCTATCAGAAAGATGAGTAAACCATAGTCGACCCTTAGAGAAAAGGCAAGAGAAAATGTCAAGATTAATTTAATTTCTACACTTGATCCTCAATAATTAGACGCTACAGGTACGCCATTCATTCATTTAAGCTCACCAGTCATGGATGCCATGACATAAATTATGACTTTCTTTTACAGTGACCAGTTGATTATTCAGACGTTCAAGGTTTCCATTGGAGCTTAACTCTTACAGCGCGGGAACCGACTATAGACGTCAGAATCTGACGTCTGTAGACGACAGATTCCGACAAGTAAAGTCGCTCCCCGCACTGTAAGAGTAAAATCGTTATAATGGCCGTAGACCCATAACATAGGTATTCAAATGAATAAATTAAAATATCCATAATCTAATCATAATTACACTTAAAATCAATGTAATTAGTACTGCCATAGTAGGCTTTTTAAAATCACATGTTATTATTAGTTTCAATAATAATAAGTCAATGGTTTGCCAATTATGTCATAAATAATGAACCAATGTCTGCTCACTCGAAAACATTCGAGTAAGTAGTTGATTTGGGCTTCTGTTTTTGGGATATTACCCATAAGCTGGAAATACAAAAACAAAACTTCCTTGAAGAATTTTATTTGAGACAACAAACAACCTTGCATGAACACTCTCGTCCTTTATTTTCCATTCATAAGAGGTCAATCTACAACATAAAAAATTAAAGTGTATTTAGTAATTTTAAAATTTAGTTTCTGAAAAATATAGGTAATCATAAATTATTGAACACTGACGTGCCATACCTTACACTGACAGCAGCTATTGACGATAATATGTGTATTTAGCTAATATTTACACAAAACACCACGAGTTATTATCAAACTATTTGGGAAGATAACAGAAATTATCAGCTACATTATTATGATGAACAAATAAAAGTAATATATAGAAAACATCGATATTTAAACCTATACATTTAGCTCGATGTAACAAAAATTAAATTCCACATTCAAAACATCATATGATTTTGCATTTTTCTTCATTAAAGCATTCATAGGCCTACTCCTCGCTAGCAGGGTTTAACATTACCATCAACAAAATAAACTCACCAAAACCGGTACGAGATCTGAATAAATATGTTCTACGTCCTCTTGCAAAGTTTTAAGACAAGGGGTAGATCAATGGCAAAGAATTTATTTTAAATACTGTGAGTACTTTTAGATTTACTGGACAACTAGTTTGATCGAACAACCAAATATTAGGTCTACGTCTAGGACCAATATTGAAACAACATTTGAACAATGTCTTGCGTTTCCTATTATGTAATAAGAGTAATGTTGTCAACTTATACATGTTCTAGCTTAATTAATTTTTCTATGAATAATAACACTTTAGATGTTAAGCTTAGCCAATATGAATGTATCCTTCGAGTATCGTTGTAGATTTGAAGCTCAAAAAGGGTGAAAAAACTCATTGTAAGTCTAAAAATAAGTATTTAAATTATTTTCGTTTATCTTAAGAATATGATCTTATACCTTATCAGTGATGTATGTTTTACTTTTTTCACTCTGCACTCTACAACTGTCGGCTGACTCGGCCACATGTTCAACATGTACGTTCTTTGTATTTCATAGGTTTCCAATTATCGTGGAATTTATAATGTTATTAGGTGCCCAGCACCTCTAGAGTTTATGTGTATAATCGAACCTCTAGTCGTCTATTATCGAACCTCTAGTTTCTCTAGGGTTTATGTGTATTATCGAGCCTCAAGCACCTCTAGAGTTCATGTGTAATATGAGCCTCTAGCACCTCTATGGGTTATGTGTATTATCGAGCCTCAAGCACCTCTAGGGTTTATGTGTATTATGAGCCTCTAGCACCTCTGGGGTTTATGTGTATTATCAACCTGTAGCACCTCTATGGTTTATGTGTAATATGAGCCTCTAGCACCTCTAGGGTTTATATGTATTATCATCCTGTAGCACCTCTAGGGTTTATATGTGTATTATCAGCCTCTAGCACCTCTAGGGTTTATACATTTGATAGGTCTGCAGTCCTCGGTCATTAATTAAATGCCTCGCATGAAAAGTGAGGTTAAAGTGTTCGGGCTATAATCATTAATTAGGTTTGTAGCCGTCACAGTCCATGCTGGCCACGTCTTCATGCTCCCTACCTCGATCTGATATACCTCACATATCTTCATGCTCCCTGTCTCTCTGCCACGTATGGACACACACGAGGTGTTGACCAAATACTGGCTTAATGTTGGCCCAGCGTCGCAGACGCTGGCCCAACATTGAACCAGCATTGGGTCAATGTATCGCGTTTGATAGACACACAATGTCATCATGTGCGCATTTAATTATACCACTATGTTATTATACGCTATAATTACAGTATGTTCGCATTTAATTATACCACCATACCTACTATTAAAACGAAGGCGAAGCAAAATAAATAAAACAGGCATGGAAAACATCGTCAGTGATTAATAACACAGGGTTATAGGCCATAAGGTATGAAATCTACACCTGCAATACAACACTTCATGAGCTAGGGACGTACATAAGCGTCGCTTAACATAAATTTAACACCCGCTGCACCACCCCATCCTCCAACCCAACCCCTCGCCCCCGGATCCGCCTATGCGAAACATAACTTAACGTGTGTAAACAAAGGGTTAAAAAGTGAATGCCTTTTATACAAAATAATTTATATTGTTAAGAACATTCAACCCTTAAAGCGCTGAATTTTTTTATGTAAACCATGG
>OZ024911.1:4119778-4152711 GCA_964017125.1 Flabesymbios commensalis
GATTGATATAGTTTGTTTGATTGACAATGTCAATGGCAACTCTCAAATGAAATAATTTCTTGTTTTTTTTTTAGTTTATTCAGAGGTTTTCATAATACATGTCCATACCACGTTTATTTAAATTCATTTCCTGATATTTGTATATTCTCTTCTCCCGTGCTTATCAACATATACAGTCCAGTCCATACAATACAATGTTCATAGACGTGTTTTTCTGTGATTTTCTCTTACCCCTGTTTATTTCCTGCTGATATTGTCATTTTATCACCCACAGTGCTGCCCCTACCCCAGTGAGGACGAGCTGCAGGAAGGCCTACAGACCTCAGTGGACTGGCAAGCCTTCAAAAAGACAACAGTTCATGATACATATAGAAGCCTGCGAGAGAAAAAGAAAAGAAAACGATCCCCAGTGTCCTACAGATCATCCTGAATTAGGCCACTGAAATAGTTGTTTCTATTTTTCTGTCATTTGGAAATTGCGTTAGCGAAATATATTTCTATTTATGCAAAACAACCAGAGAGAAAACTAAGGAAAATAAATAGACGTCTTAAAACTTAGAAGATTAACAAGCAGTAAATTGTTAATTACAACATCTCTCTATAAACCAATTGTTTTAATTCAAGTAAATTCAAATAAAATAAATTGAATTGAATTAAAAAGCCCTATATTACATATTTAACTTTTGAAATATTCACTACAAATTTTACGAACTTCACAGCATAGCTGGCAAATGACTAGCAGATAGTACTGGTAAAATTTAAGAAAATCGTTTGCGAATTGAATGAGAAATTATCGAAAAACATGCTCTGCAAGATAATGTGGCGGCAACCATGGTCCAGGCCACAATCATGTATATGTAAGTTTTTAGCATATTTTTTTCGTTCTTTTTCAGTCTATTATCAACCAATTTTTTTTAATTTTGCAAAAACTATTTTATTTTCTACTTCTAATAGCATTGAAAATTTCACAAAATTTTTATGAAGTATTTCAAAAGTTAGACCATTTGACATGTAATAAAATCCTGGTTTTCAAACAGAGTTGGTTTAATATGCTTAAATTACTACATGAAAAATGGTCACACTTTTGAGATATTGTTTGGATTGTTCTGAAAAATGGTGTTCGCTAAATTCCATGAAAATTATTAATTGACGGAGAAATAAAATTTCTTTGTTAATATTGCACAATTGTCATCTGAGCTGATTTGATGTCGAAACTATGGTCTAGTGTACGGATAGTGCCCTCTTTACTACCAATAGTTCTGTTGACATCACCTCAGCTCAGCTCTGGCTACGTCATAGCCAGAGTTGAGCTAAGCTGATGTCACAATAGTGTACGGATAGTGTTCTCCTTACTACCATTAGTTATTGTGGCATCAGGTCAGCTCAGCTCTGGCTATGTCGTAGCCAGCGCCGAGCTGATGTCACAATAGGTTACGGATAGTGCCCTCCTTACTACCAATAGTTATTTTGATATCCGTTAAGCTCAGCTCTGGATAGGTCGTAGCCAGAGTTGAGCTGAACTGATGTCAGAATGCTATTGATGACACAGATTCTGTTTTCTCATGATTGAATTCGAAATTGTCAAAAAGAAATAAAATATATTGTGAAATTAGAATATTTGCTCATATTAGATGTTTTTGCACATTTATTGTATAATAAACGTTTCTTATGCAGTATAAAGTAACTTATAAAGGAACCATATATATGTCAAATCACAGAGAATGGTCAATTATTTATTTTTGTAAAGCATAAATGGGGATGTATATAAACTAAGAGGATTATGTTTATATTTGTATGATAATTACAATGTCACAATATCACAAGAAACAAAACTGCATGCTGTCAAAGCAGATGGTAAATTTATGTGATGTCTGTGAGTTATATGTTTTCGTTATCACATCCTATAATAATTAAATAAATGGTGGACGATTACTATGAAATAAGAATTAGTTTTGACCTTGACATGTTATTTATTGATACAATTCTATATTTATCACTATTTATTTGATTTTTTTACGATGTAATATTTGATCTGAAATGAATTATGTGCCATAATTTATTGTATGTTACCAGAATTCATACTATTCATAACGTGTGAATTAAGTAATATGATTTGAATAAAAGATGACATATATTGTTCAATTTGAAATAAAATTCGGTTTATGTTTATGTTTATGTCAATAATTTTTTTTAAACATTATAAATGTTATAGCATATCTAAGATGAGTGCTCATATTCTGACGGCTAATCCCAACACTGAAAAAATTAAAAACATTATAATGGTCGTGGACCCATAACATAATTAGTCAAATGAAGCGGAAAGAACTAACTAAATTCAAAAATATTTCAACGCTATGAAAATTAACCCCTGGACCTCTAGGGTTAACACCAAAAGCTCTAGGGATTAAAGAGTTATTTACTGATCGTTACCATGGGTCACATATGTGTTAATACCGGATTATGTTTAACAAAATCAATTCGCCGATCAATTTATTGATTGAATCTGTGAGTTTTATCTAGGCATTCAAACTGTGTCCAATACAGAAGTGTGTATTTTGCGGTAGCAGTGAGCAAAATCCATATGTTAGAGTTATAGATGACATCCCTCCTCCCAACAGACACAAGACGTTGAATCAATGTTGGTTTAACGTTGGTCCACCGTCTACGACGCTGGACCAACGGTAAATCAAAATTGATTCAACGTCTTGTGTCTGCTGGGTCTGAGCCGTATTGATCAAGACGTGTGTATTTATTGCACTTTATTACACTGCAGATTTCCGTCAATTCTGGCCAGCACAATTCAAAGTGAAAATCTGGATATAATCCACTTTACATTTTTTATGTCGAATTTACCTAAAAAGATATTCACCCGGTACAAATCGTGAATTGACTTCTAGTGGATGCGATGACTTGAAGTGAGCGACAAATAAGGGGAAATTTATCAATATCGTCCCCTTTGATATGAAAGGGTGTATCTGCCACTTTGTAAAGTGGCAGATACACCCTTTCATATCCAAGGGGACAATATATTTTTACAGTTTCATAACAACTGTTCTTTCTATAACTCCTAGTATAGAGATAGGAAATATTGTCAAGAATGCTAAAATGTTGTCAAATATGCATTTTTTTCTTTGAAACATTATAGGTGTTAAAGGGTTAAAGGGTTGCTGGCACAGCTATCAACAATTTCTGTAATTATTTTATTTCATGTACGATATAATTTGTTTGATAATCAATAAATTATTTAATTAATATATGCAATCATAATTATATTTATCTATTCCGATAATTACAATGGGAAGTGGAATATAATTGACAATAATCATCGTCATATTAATTTTGTTCGCGCTTATTATTTTAATTATACCATATTAGTTTATTTATTGTAAAACTCTTTCAGACAATGTTTCGCCAATTTTTCTGTCTGCTTTTAGATTTACGGTATGTTCATATTTGAGTAGAATTTTAGGCAATCACTACTTTCGAATGACACAATACGCGGTCGGTCGTTCAAGTAATCAATCCATAAATCGATTCAACAATCGATCTAATGATCAATCAATCAATCGTTGAATCAATCAATCAATCAATCAATCAATCAATCAATCAATCAATCAATCAATCAATCAATCAATCAATCAATCAATCAATCAATCAATCAATCAATTAATCATCCATAAACCGGTATTCCATACAGGATAACACCTCTAACAACCACAAAGTTACATAGGCATACATTAACGTATTCCAGATGGACACACAAAATTTATTTGACTCCCAAGGTCACCTCTAGCAACCACAATGTCACATGAGCATACACTAACGTATTCTAGTTGGACGCACAATAGGTATTTGACTCCTAGCGCTCACAAGGTTACCTCTAGCAACCACAATGTCACATGAGCATACACTAACGTATTCTAGTTGGACGCACAAAAGGTATTTGACTCTATTGATGACATTGATGGCCAGTGGACGGCGACGACCTTGAACCCCACCACTCATTAAAACTCAGTTTACAAAAGACACAACCATTAACCGGTTGGGGCCTGGGGCCCATCCCACAAAATATTTTAAATTTAAGATCATCTTAACTTTTTTAATGCAAATAAGAGAAAGTTAAGATGATGTTAATTTTAAGATTATTTGTGGGGTGGTCTCCTGAATCGACTATAGATGTGAGAATCTGACGTATGTAGTCGTCACAATCTGACGTCTAAACACGTCAGATTCTGCAGTCTATAGCTAACTAAGACATTTATGATGATTTCAAATTAAAAACACACCTTTGGTCTCCAAGGTTTAACCCTTACAGCGCGGGGATCGACTTTACTCGTCACAATCTGACGTCTGTAGACGTCAGATTCTGACGACTAAAGTCGATCCCCGCACTGTAAGAATAAAAATATTTCTAATGGTCGTAGACCCATAACATAGGTATTCAAATGAATCAGAAAGTGCTAACTAAGACATTTAAGATGATTTCAAATTGAAAAAACCCCTTTGGTCTCCAAGGTTTTTATTTAAAAATACAGCGCTTCAAGGGTTAAGCAGATATATTTTAGCGTTACAAGGGTTATATAAAGTGTTAGTCGGTTCTGCCTTTATGTGTGTCCGTCAAAAATAAAACTACGAAAAAAATGAGCATATAATGATGTCTGTTTTCCTTCAAATTGTTCACATATAAGTATGTTTCCACAATCTAAGTTATTTAAATTACCCTGTGCTTGTTTTAGTATATAATGTGGTTTGGTTTTTAGTTTATATATCATGCATATGTTAATTTGCATGCGATTTTATCGAACCAACCCTGTTGTATATAGGCATGTACATATATATATATCTTATATTGTTCATTTTCAATGACGCATAAGGCTACATAGACTTTCCGTCGTCAGATAAAATATCTATCTATCTACAGATCTAGTTATCTAGTTATCAGGTTATCAGGTTATTGTCGCGGTGCGTGAAAATTAAATTCTACAACTTAGAACTGTAAGGATTAATACTTTGCACGCTACACCATGCTGCGTATTTCTTCGAATATTAGGCTATAATTACAATAACTTAGTAAAAAGGTGACCATTTAAACCCCAACGCTAGTAAAATAAATAAACTGTATATGCTTAATTTGATCTCAGAAATCTGCGATTGATAGATAGGCCTATTAAGTCACATTCCTACTGTCAATCGTTGTGACGCGCTGGAAGATAAACGTTGGTGTTTGTAGCGAAAAGACCCCTTCTGGTCTTCCGACTTCTGTATAGATTAGAAAGCTTGTTTCGTTGTTTGCCCAACACATAGCTTTCAAACTGTCATCACATTAACATCACATTCGTCAGAATCAGATAAATATCAGGTAGCTGCATATCTGAGATATTTTGCCACCGAAATCTCAGAACGGCTAAACATTGTTTATTTCAAATATATTTTTAGCAAGGGAAAACGTAGAGTATCGTGTAATTATTTAATACAGATTGTCTACGCCATTGAAAGCCAGCGCTAGTAAACTAATTAAACTATATAAGCTTAATTTGATTTCAGAAAACTGGGATCGATATGGAATAATGCATAGCTCCAATTGCATAGATTAGAAAGCGTGTTTTCGTTGTTTGCCCCAGACATAGCTTTCAACCTTTCATCACATTGTTAGAATCAGATATATACTAGGCAGCTTCATACCTAATATCTTTTTAAGCAGAGACAATATTATCGTAGATTCTCACATTGTTTATTTTAAATAATTTTGTTTTATTTTGCTCCTGGCAAAACGTATTCCAGAAAACACATGACGCTGAAACAATGTTGTTTTAATGTTGTCTCACCGTCTGCGATGCTGGCCCAACATTAAAACAACATTGTTTCAGTGTTTTATTTTTGCTGAGATACTTCTCTATTATTCAGTGATGTCCCTTTAAATATCACTAGGTTAAGGTCGTCTAATTATTTAAATGTTTAATATAGATCGCCATTGAAACTTGCAGCTCAGCCTGTCACTTCACTGAGCGTGCACGCCCCAAGCTCAAATAAATCTACTAATTGCACATTTAAACTATTAACAAACGATTTGAGGGCGAGATTCACGGCAGCGATAATGGCGGCCTGAGAATGAGCGATATTAGAGGGAGATAAGTCCATGTAGTATTAGATTCTCCTTTACCCGGCATTATTATGATACCCCCCTCCCCCCTCGAGAAGTAGCGGACCTGAGATTTTAATGGCTGGCATTAAAGTCACCCATTACCTTGTCATTATAAATCAGTTAGAGTGATAGACCCTCTCATTGCTAGGGGTCATTATAAATCAGTTAGAGTGATGGACCCTCTGGTTCCTATGAGCTGCCGTTGATATTATACTACCCATTGAAGTGGTAATTACATCTATAGCAGATTTTAAGCTTTATATTTGACCTTCAAATGTGATAAAATGAAGCTAAAAATAGCCTTGAACTTGCTAGAGTGACATGTTTTGATTTCAATTGTACATGTGTAAGCTATATACACCCGTGTGCAGTTGTGAGTCGTATCAGGGAGACATAACTATAAGTGTGTGTGTGTGGGGGGGGGGGGGGTACATTTTATAACGTAGGCCTAGTACTGTAAGAGTTAAGCCGTTAAAAACTACAGTATAACCAGCTAAATAGCCTAAGGATAAAATGTAAAGTTTCGAACTATTGTTTATATCACCGCAACACTCGTCTAACAATACGATGTGAGACTTTAGACGAATACCTAATGCCTCAGATTATCTCAGATTAGAGACATATTTAATTTATAGAAGCTGGTTATATAACGTCATTAGAACAAAACAAATCAATGACATAGTATATAGTCTATGTCAGTGCTCTAAGTGTTAAACAAGTGTAGCTACATTATGTAAGATAATTATTCATACATCATTGGTTTTACGTGTGAGTTGAAATACAAAACTATTTCAGGGGATAAAGACCTATAGGTAGTGTATTCAACCTATATAACACCCGAATGGCAGGAGGGGGTTGGCTAATTCATTTTACGACCATCCATTCTATGAGGGAGTAATTTTGGAATATTCATGCGAGCAATATTCGATCCACTATTTTGTCATTGAATTATTTTTTTGTATGGCTTTAATTTGTCTGTCTTCTAATTTCCCGTCGTTAGATTGGACGCCTAAATTGACGTGACGATTATAATATGTAGGATGCAAATAGTACAAGGGCATTATAATGATAACCCCCCTTTGAAATCAGAGGTGGGTAAAAATAACACATAGGCTTATACACTGAAGGAGGATTGAATTATTTGAGACCTAAAGATCAATTAACGCATTAAGCCCTCATGATGCACCAAAGTAACATTTTACACAAAATGTGACACACTTCATTTTCCTACAACTAAGGGTTTTAGAATTAAAATTTCCATGAAACTGTTTTTCCAATATGTGGCAATTTTCTTTAATTTTTCATCCACCTCAAGTCATCTTCATTCACTACAAGTCGAGAATTGCGACAGCAATTCGCGGCTTGTAGTAGATGAAGATGACAATGGTAAATTCAGGCTTGACAGTTTATAAAAGGTTTTATTGACCGTTACATGTCACCTTTGACATATTGGTCATTTTAATTCTTTATTTTTGTTGTACGTTTTTTATTGGCGGAGCGAATCGGCTATACGTTCGGTTGGCATTACTATACATGTACCACGAATTTGAACAGTTTGGGTCATTGCATATGTGCGCACCAAGGAAAGATTCGGCCGCAGCGGGACACGAACCCGGTACTCCCGGGCTCTGAGTCAACCACCGCTACCAATGAGCTATCCCTGCGCCACTAAAAATAAAGCTCATTCAACATAACCAGGAAACGATAAAAATTAAGCAACCCAACCAGAACAAATCTATGAAATCCATCAAAACAATTTAACTACGTTCGAAGGGGATTGAAATTATTCACAGATTTCTCTAACTTTGCGACCAGCTAGCTGCCTCGAATAATTCAGCGTGGAAGCAGACTTCAAGTACACCTCGATGAACGAAATCAATGTTAGCTTTTTATTATATTGTCATAGAATATCACATTATATTACCTCAAAACAGTTTTGTTATAGAATCAATTAATATTTTAAATTTCTGCCCAGTATTCCAGTAAGGGAGTAATATAAAAACGTTTCGCTCAAAAAAAATTTGCTGGGGATAATTTTAAACGCCAAATTAAAAAAAAACATTAGTTTGTTACTTAAAATGGGAATTTCGTAGAAATTCTAGTTCGAAATGGTGAAAAAATACTACATCGCGATTCAGAAGTAACAAACCTAAAACTTAAGGGGTGTATATTCCATGCTAGTACAAAGGGTGTATATGCCACGCTAGTGACCTGGGGTACTTGAGGTGGGGTGATTTAATGGATACAGATGTGTAAAGCAGACAGGGCGAGAAGCATGAGAGATAAACGACGGCGAAAAACCTGAGAGTGTGTGTGTGTGTGGTATAACGGTACATGGGGCATCTACATGACAGTGGTGGAGCCTTAAAACGCTGAAATATTTCTGCCTAAGCCATGGAGACCAAAGGGTTTTATTTAAATTGAAATTATCATAAAGGTATCAATTACCTTTCTCCGCTTCATTTGAATACCTATGTTATGGGTCTACGATAATTATGTATATTTAAATTCTTACAGTACGTGGACCGTCTTATGACGTCAGAATCTGACGTCTGTAGACGTCAGATTTTGACGTCTGAAGACGATCCTTTCGCTGAAAGGGTTAAAGCTGCTTGAAAAGTCAGAGATCGCGGGCTCGTCCCCCGTTCTGGAATTTAAAATGTTTCTCCCCCGTTAACTTGCAATGATTCAGTATTATGGGAAGCCTCTGTGACCAAGAGGTAGCGTGCTCGGCCTCAAACCGCCAGGACTCGAATTACAAATCCTGTGTGTATAGGGTAGTGTCATCTCATACATCTCACCATCCTCAGAAAATTTCCCTGGCCCAGTTTAGCCTATATGTGAACAAAGGTGGCTTAAAACCCCACTCATTCATTAATTATTTAATTAATTAATTAATTTATTTATTCATTCATTCATTCATTCATTCATTCATTCATTCATTCATTCATTCATTCATTCATTCATTCATTCATTCATTCATTCATGACAACACACCTTGGCGTAAAAAGGTAAAAGGTAAAGGTTAATAGTCTGATATAAACTATCATCCATTTTTTTTACATTTTACCCCCTGATCATTCTTGTGTCATTTCAACTCTACGAAGGACATACAGTCCTGCAGCCATTTCATCGCATTGAACTTATCGTACCACATTGCCGTCTCTGTCCTACCAGGTACTCATTTTTACCAGAGTCAAGTAAAGCATTGAAAGTGAAGTGCCTCGCCCAAAGACACACAATTGAAACAATGTGCTAAGTTAGTGTAGTGAGTGTGGTATAGCGGCACGTGAGGCATTTACATGGCACCACACCCTGGTGTAGTGGTTAGAGTTTCTGCCTGATCCCCGTATAGGTCGGTGGGAGCCTGTGTCTGGGACACCCAGACCTATTCATCTCACCATCCTCAACAGGTTCTCCTGGTCCAGTTTAGCCTACATGTGTAAACAGTTGAATACATCTAATGCATTCATTCACTGTTGATACATCGATGTAAGGAGGCATCTACATGACATTTGGGAAATGAAATGAATCGGGCTTCAGGCCACCTTTGTGCACATATAGGCTAAACTGGGCCAGGAGAACCTTCTGAGGATGGTGGGATGATTGAGATGACACTGTCCTCCAGACACAGGATTTCGACATTCGGGCCCTGGCGGTCTGAGGCCCAGCACGCTACCTCTCGGTCACAGAGGCACCCCACAATACTGACTTTTACACGTGGATGGGGAAGAAACATTTTTGTTTCTTTCAAACCGCCGAGACCGGGAACCGAACCCCGAACTCTAGCGTGAAAGGCAACGGTGCTAACCACTACCCTAGGGCTCCCGCCCATGACATTTGGGAGCCGTGTATTCTATACGATGTCACTTTGCGCCTCAGAGTTCATGTCGCTTGACCCTTACAGTGCGGAGATCAACATTAGACGTCGTCTAAAGTGAATCCCCGCACTGAAATAGTAAAATCTGCATAATTGTCGTAGACACATAACATAGGAATTCAAATTAAGCGGAAAAAGTTAAGTAGGATATTTATAACGATTTCAATTTGAAAAAAACCCTTTGGTTTTCATGGTTTACACAAACGTATTTCAGCGCTTCAAGGGTTAAATGCCTCACCTTGTATTCGTAAATATATGTTGGCAGAATAAGAGCAGTATTTACACAAAGTGTAAGGTATATTTATAAGTATTAGAACTAATGATGAGCACTAATTCTGTGAGATGTAGTGTACATTTGGTGTAAGGTATATTTGTAATTGTTTGACCTTTAAGGTCTCTGGTGACTTCTTGAGTTACATTCCCTCCATACATCACGTCACCTTGTATATATTTAACAGGCGATATTACAAGATTTAACCTCCTGCAGAATACTATGATCAGGTTTGAAGGGCACATGATGTCTACTTTAAAACTTAATCAAAAATGGACCCATTAAAGGAAACCCAAGAGAAAATGTCAAGATCAATATTGATCCTCTATGATTAGGTGTTACAGGTATATCATTCATTTATTTAACTCTCACAACGCTGATATAGTTTAGCATAAAACATGGAAAGCAAAAAGTTTTTTCAATTTGAAATCATCATGAATGTCTTAGTCAGCTCTTTCTGCTTCATTTGAATACCTACATGTATGTTATGGGTCTACGGCCATTATAAATATGTTCATTCTTTCAGTGCGGGGATCATAATAGACGTCGGTTTCTGACGTCTAAAGTCGTCCCCCGAACTGAAAAGTTTAATGTTGGCCAGCGTAGACAACAATAAAACAACACTGGATCAACGCCTCGTGTTTGCCAAGTCTATAAGGCGATCTGGCAAGATGAGTAAACCATATTCCAAATTAAGGAAAGGTAGGGGAAATTGTCAAGATTAATGTAATTCCTACATTTGATCCTCAATAATTAGATGCTAGAGGTACGCCATTCATTCAGTTAAACTCTTCAGTCATGGATATCATGACATACCGGTAAATTATGACTTTCATTCACAGTGACCAGTTGATTATTCAGACGTTCAAGGTTTCCAGTGGAGCTTTACCCTTGCAACGCGGGGATCGACTATAGTCGTCAGAATCTGACGTCTGTAGACGTCAGATTCTGACGAGTAAAGTCGCTCACCGCACTGTAAGAGTAAAATCGTTATGATGGTCGTAGACCCATAACATAGGTATTCAAATGAATCAGAAAGAGCTGACTAAGACATTTATGATGATTTTAAAATGAAATAAAACCTTTTAGTCTCCATGAATTTTACAAAAAATATTCAGCGCTTCAAAGGTTAAGACGTTCAAAGGAATGCCGCGCAATGTCACTGAACCCTTTCACCGCTAACTACCATTATAATCACCTTAACATTTAAAACGCTGATAATTTGTTATATTAACCAAACCAAAAAAAATTGTGAATTTGAAATCATTATAAATGTCTTATTTAGGTCTTTACGCTTCATTTGAATACCTATGTTATGGGTCTACGGCCATTAGAAATGTTTTACTTTGTCAGTGCCAGGACCGCTTTTAGACGTCAGAATTTGACGTCTGAAGACGTCAGATTCTGACGTCTAAAGTCGATCCCCGCACTGTGAGGGTTAATCCATTAATTAGCACACTAAGTCACTCTAAGTCTTATTGCTACTAAAATGTGAGGTTAAAGCTGAAAATTGGTATTTTCTGGTCTTAAATTAAACGAATATGAGACTCATGGGTCGTCCAGTGAAGCGCAACCTCAATGGTGTTAAAATTTAAATAAGGTGATTTGTCGACAAAGGGTTAAACTTTCAAGGAGCGTATCTAAATATATCCAGATTGTAATCACCTTGGGGCTAAAGGGTGGTACGTTTATATATGGAATAATTAATTATTTAATTTCCAGCGTTCAGTCCCTGTGGAATAAATCAATCAACATAGAAATTATCATTACTCTATAATTATGATGAATGGTTCATAATTATCTGTGTTACTTATCCGTAACGGCGTCAAACTATTCAAAGGCTTCAGATGTATTGTATCCCGGTAAATCGCCCCAACAGTGGTCAGCGCTGAATCATTTATTTATTTATTTTTTAATAAAAATATATTTATACAGAGTGTATACATATTAGCAAAAATGATTTTTTTTAAATATGTGCCGTGTTATACACTCAATAGTGCAGTACAGTTCTAAATTTGTGATATTTTTAGGAAATTTGTATTAAATTAAAATATCCATAATCTAATCATAGTTACACTTAAAATCAATTTAATTAGTACTGCCATAGTAGGCTTTTTAAAATCACATGTTATTATTAGATTCAATAATAATAAGTCAACGGTTTGCCAATTATGTCATAAATAATGAACCAATGTATGCTCCCTCGAAAACATTAGAGTAAGTAGTTGATTTGGGCTTCTGTTTTCGTGATATTACCCATAAGCTGGAAATACAAAAACAAAACTTCCTTGAAGAATTTTATATGAATGCCCAGCACCTCTGGGGTTAATGTGTATAATCGAACCTCTAGTCGTGTATTATCAAACCTCTAGCTTCTCTAGGGTTTATGTGTATTATCGAGCCTCAAGCACCTCTAGGGTTCATGTGTAATATGAGCCTCTAGCACCTCTATGGTTTATGTGTATTATCGAGCCTCAAGTACCTCTAGGGGTTATGTGTATTATGAGCCTCTAGCACCTCTGGGGTTTATGTGTATTATCAACCTGTAGCACCTCTATGGTTTATGTGTAATATGAGCCTCTAGCACCTCTAGGGTTTATATGTATTATCAGCCTGTAGCACCTTTAGGGTTTATATGTGTATTATCAGCCTCTAGCACCTCTAGGGTTTATACATTTGATAGGTTTCCAGTCCTCGATCATTAATTAAATGCCTCTCATGAAAAGTGAGGTTAAAGTGTTCGGGCTATAATCATTAATTAGGTTTGTAGCCGTCACAGTCCATGCTGGCCACGTCTTCATGCTCCCTACCTCGATCTGATATACCTCACATATCTTCATGCTCCCTGTCTCTCTGCCACGTATGGACACACACGAGGTGTTGACCAAATACTGGCTTAATGTTGGCCCAGCGTCGCAGACGCTGGCCCAACATTAAACCAGCTTTGGGTCAATGTATCGCGTTTGATAGACACACAAAGTCATCATGTGCGCATTTAATTATACCACCATAATATCATTTAATACCACTATGTTATTATACGCTCTAATTACAGTATGTTCGCATTTAATTATACCACCATACCTACTATTAAAACGAAGGCGAAGCAAAATAAATAAAACAGGCATGGAAAAAATTGTCAGTGATTAATAATGCAGGGCTATAGGCCATACTGTATGAAATCTACACCTGCAATACAACACTTCATGATCTAGGGACGTACATAAGCGTCGCTTAACATAAATTTAACACCCGCTGCACCACCCCATCCTCCAACCTAACCCCCCGCCCCCGGATCCGCCTATGCAAAACATAACTTAACGTGTGTAAACAAAGGGTTAAAAAGGGAATGCATTTTATACAAAATAATTTATATTGTAAAGAACATTCAACCCTTAAAGCGCTGAATTTTTTTATGTAGACCATGGAGACCAAAGGGTTTTATTCAATTTGAAATCATCATAAATGTCTTGGTTAGCTCTTTCTGATTCATTTGAATACCTATGTTAGGGGTCTACGGTCATTATAAATATTTTTTACTCTTACAGTGCGGGGATTGACTTCAGTCGTCAGAATGTGACGTCTGTAGACGTTAGATTATGACGACTAAATTCAATCCCCGCGCTGTAAGGGCTAAGGGTCAATCAATAGTCGATTTTGCACAGATATTTTATAACCTTTCTCAAGCAGGTTGATTTCTTTACATAGACATGTAGAATAGTCGGTAAGTTGGTATTTTCACCAGAAAATATCAATTATAGCAATTGCGACGAACCCGTTCAACTGAATTTGATATGAGGTTCAAATTATTTGAATAAGAAAGCATGAGATATGGTTCAGTTTTTAAAAAGTATCATCACTTTTCACGTGTTCCAAGTATGTATATAATATTAAAAATAAAATATTACAATTCCCACTGTTAATAAAAATAAAAGAAAGCCATACTTCCACCTAGTAAACAGTATACGTTGTCATAATAGAGGGTTCATATTTGGCCTCCGTCTACGACGAAGGTTAAATAATAAACGTTTCAGTGAGGGGACCTACTATAGACGTCATAATCTGACGTCTGCAGACGTCAGATTATGACGTCTATAGTATGTCCCCTCACTGAAAGGGTCAAACATTTGGGCGGGGGCCCTAGGGTAGTGGTTAGCACCGCTGCCTTTCACGCCAGAGTTCGGGGTTCGGTTCCCGGTCTCGTCGGTTTCAAAGAAACAAAAATGTTTCTTCCCCATCCACGCGTGAAAGTCAGTATTGTGGGGAGCCTCCGTGACCGAGAGGTAGCGTGCTCGGCCTCAGACCGCCAGGGCTCGAATTTCGAATCCTGTGTCTGGAGGACAATGTCATCTTATTCATCTCATCATCCTCAGGAGGCTCTCCTGGCCCAGTTTAGCCTATATGTGCACAAAGGTGGCCTAAAGCCCGATTCATTTCATTTTATTTCAAACATTTACGATGGCCTTAGACCCATAACATAGGTATTCGTATGAAGCGGATAGAGCTGACTAAGACAATTTTGTGATGATTTCAAACTTAAGAAAACCCTTTGTTCTTCTTGGTTGGTACAAAACTATGTCAGCGCTTTAAGGATTAAAGGGTTAAGACCCGATGTATTTAACCCTTTCAAGCCTGAATTTCAAGCCTGAATTTACCATTTTCATCCACTACAAGCCGCGAATTGCTGTCGCAATTCTCGACTTGTAGTGGATGAAAATGACTTGAAGTAGGTGAAAAATTAAAGAAAAATATCATGTACTAGTAAACCAGTTTCATGGGAAATTTCATTCTAAACCCCCTAGTTGTAGGAAAATTAAGTGTGTTTTAAGGGATGTAAAATGATGCTTTAATGCATCGTGAGGGCTTAAAGGGTTAACCGACTACATTTGAATAAAAGGAGTTGTTTTAAGCGTCAGTCACAATAAAGGCGACTGTGCTTTGTCGGCTGGAAAAGTGTATAATTTGCCGCAGCATATAATAGTGAATATCACACACTATAGGTTAACATTATAAAACACAAAACATAACAATGCATGTGACGACAGTACGCGAGCAAGCGCAATATTCGCCTTACTGTCTACACACCAACGTGAAAAAGCAAGGCGAAATGTCGGGCGTTTCTCTCTTTTTTGATGCAGATTCTGATAAAGACGTCATTTGCCTGGATTTCCCACGCAAAACCGAAAAACTAACAGTTTAGAAACGTTTCGCGCTGCCCTTAGGTTTCGCGTTCGCCTTCGCGCTGGTATGTTTTGGCAATAATAAAAAGTGTAATTGATTATTTTCGCGCGCGAATTCGCGTTCACGTTTGTTTCTGCTTAAGGCTGCTTTACATACGGCTGCTTTAATATTATTACTGTTTGTCTTTTGTAGCCAGAGTGCGTAGTACAAAGAAGACGTATTAAGTAGAAAATACATCACTTTAGATTCAATTGTAAAGAAATACTTAACAGCATCACAAGTTTGAAAAACATTTTCGTCAAACATAGGGCAATATGAAACCGTCGTGTAACCCACTTATTGACTAATGTGCAATGTGGTCGACAGGCAGTAGCGGATCCTGAAAAAAATGGGATGTGTGGGGTTTGTGGGCTGCCCACAATAACTTTTTAGTATAATTAGGCCAATTCAGGGGCCTTTTTAAAATAACTAGGATAAAAGCACCCCCAACCCCGTCCCGGATCTGCGCCTGACAGTCTAGATTTGAAGTAATATGGAGTTATCGTTGTCGTTCAACGTGGTTAGAAAGTAACAGTTATTTTTTAATTGAGAAATTGAGTTAGAAATGTCTGTCTTCAAATGCAAAACAAAAGATTTATAATAAAATTCATGACAATGACCACCACATGTTAATTGTTTTACATTAATTGTTAATTGGTACAGAGACGTGGTAGAGCGTAGCGCTTTCCAAGAGGTAGACCAGGAACGGTAAGTATTTAATATTTAATTGCTAAAATCTGATTTAAAACTAAAGCTATTTGTTGATTGTGGTAAAATATTTATGTTGGCACCTGTGCGTCACTAGCAGGTAAAGGGTCAATTTGCGTCACTAGCAGGTAAAGGGTTAGAGTGTTAAGTAGTTAAGTCTTAGAGCGCGGGGACCGACTTTAGACGTCAGAATCTGGCATCTTCAGTTGGGCGTACCATGCACCAAGAAAATGTGGCATTCTTCATGTGCACCTCAAACATGATGATAGTACTCTCAGAGAGTTCAATCTTGTAATATTGCCTGTTAATTATACACAGCAAGGATTGATGTATGGTGAGAATGTAACTTAACCCTTTGAGTGCGGGCGACGCTTTTAAGCGCATTCATACTGTTTTTCCACAACTAAAATTTGACAGAAATTGAACAGATATGCATGTATAAATCTTGAGTAAAGCCCCCATTGTGAAATTTAGCAGGTTTAATTTTCAAGTGAGGAGGTATTTTCCTTACATTTGAAGTTGGCAATTGCGTGAGCAATGCCAACTTCAAATGAAAGGAAAATGCTAAGTAGTAATGAAGCACTTAAAGAGTTAACAAGTCACGAGAGACTCAAAAGGTCAAACTCGTATATAGATACCTTACACTAAGTGTACACTGCCTCTCATAGAAATAGTGCTCATATTTCACACCTAAAGCGCTGAATTATTTTTGTATAAACCATGGAGACCAAAAGGGTGTTTTCAATTTGAAATCGTCATAAATGTCTTAGTTAGCTCTTTTCGATCCATTTGAACACCTATGTTATGGGTTGACGGTCGTTATATTATAAATAGTTTTACTCTTAGAGTGCGTGGACCGTCTTTATACGTCAGAATCTGACGTCTACAATCTGACGTCTAAAATCGATCCCCGCGCTCTAAGGGTTAATGGGAGTTGTCAAAGCTGACATTCAAACTGTCATTAAAAAAACTAAAAGCTGAGAGTTTGTCAGCTATTTTATTCTATCTATATTCTATACATAAGTTTGAGCAAATTACTTGGATTCGTAAAAATTAAAATAGGACGTATATAAATTTGGGATGAAATATGGCTAAAATATCAGTAATCTGAGGGATACAACACTAACCAGTTAGTCGATTTATCTTCGTTTAAATTTTTATTCCCATCACTGATGGGAATAAAAATTTAAACGAAGATAAGTCGACGAGCAGTATATATCTCATTTAAACAACTTTTGTCCCGCTTCTTTTGACGGGCATAAATAATAATAACCATTCAGTGAAGGAATCAACTTCAGACGGCGGATTTTGACGTCAAAATCGATCCGCGCACTGAAAGAAATAATATTATTTATAATCGTGAAAAGAAGCGGAAAATAAGCCGTTTTCTCATTCACTGCATCGATGCAGTCATTGCTCCCAAGCCTTATCACAGTAATCAAAGCAAGTTTAGATTTAGAGATATCGCAGTTAATTATACCCCACCCCTTGATACCCCCACCCCTTGGTTTATGCAACTTAATATGTAACTATAGAATGTTCACAACGTCCCTTAACCAGTCATTATTTGCCATTTGATTTAGATCTCGCTGTCACCTAAGACAATATAACGTATATGTTATCTCTTACAACGCTGAAGTAATTTTGTATAAATCATGGAGACCAAAGGGTTTTAATCAATTTGAAATCATCATAAATGTTTTAGTCAGCTCTTTCTGATTCATTTGATTACCTATGGTATGGGATTACGACCATTAGAAATATTTTAACTCTTACAGTGCAGGGATAGACTTAAGTCGTCAGTATTCTGACGTCTACAGACGTCAGAATACTGACGACTAAAGTCTGCTGTAAGAGTAAAACCTCACTCTCACCGAAGACAAGATAACGTATCTGCTACACTCTTATAGCTCTGAGATTAAAATTTTCAGTCACTTAAAGTTGTGTCTCGCTACCGCGATCCACAACTTTAAGTGACTGAAAATTACGTTTAGTTTCTGCTCAGCTTGCATGGGTTTTTATAAGCCTGCTCTAGCGCAGCACGATCAATCAATGGTTGCGGAAAGGCAAACGTCGTTCATTTATTGTGTGATATGCAAAATACAGTACTCGTTCAATAAATAAGGTGTTCGCCTAAAGGCCCACACCTTATTGTGGATCTGGTAATTTTCGCGTGTTTAAATGTTAAAATTTTTGTAACTGTTTAAGAAAGTTTAAAAATTGCGAATTTTAATTTTTCTTAAGTAGCGCTAATCTAATAATAATTTTCGCGAGATTCTTGAATTCGCGAAATTGTCCTCCTCGCGAAATCGCGAAAATAAAACCTCGCGAGTATTACCAGATCTACAGTATTCATTGAACAGGTGTTGTAACGTTATTATGTCTCCCCTCTATAGAGGTGGAGACATCTTGGTTTACCTGTCACCGCTCATGCTGTCTGTGCATGAGTCTCTGTCTGTGAGTGTGCAGGCGGTCAAATACAACACGTTCACCCAATACTGGGCTAATGTTGGCCCACCGTCTACGACGCTCGTCCAACATTAGTCCAGTATTGGGTTACCGTGTTGTGTTTGGCGCCACGCTGAATGTGGGCCGGCGTCACAGACGGCGGGCCAACATTAACCCAGCTTTGGCTGAAAGTGTCGGTAGTACAGTCAGCATGAAGTAGGCCTACTGAGTAGGCCTAGGGTTGAATAGATACTGGCCAGCACCGGCGACGCTGGCCCAACATTTACCAGACATTGGGTCGGTGTCGGCTTATACTCGCCGCAATCGCGCCGAAATCTTCAGTTTTTTTACAAAAACTAGACTCTTCTAGTTTTCTCATATCTCACTCAAATAATCATATAGTATGGGTGTTTCACCAGAAAGTGACAAATCCTAATGCCCATTTACATATGGTATGGGTTCTCCCCCCCCCCCCCCCCAGAAATTGACCAGTCCACATCATATGTCATTGATTTACAACTGAAAACGTTAATCTATAGGACGTGACTGGTTGTAATTGTCTGCGGGTGGATTAGAGGTCAATACCAGAGGTCAATAGTCAGAGGTCGATACCATCACACGTGCTCGCTAGGGGTGGGTGGCATTAAACACTAAAGTCAGATTCTGACAGCTAAGGTCGATTCTCGCGCTGAAAGGGTTAAACAGTGTCATTGGGCGATAATTGTGTGTTTAAACACCACTAATTTCAAATATTTAACCCTTTCAAGCCTGAGTTTACCATTGTCATCTTCATCCACTACAAGCCGCGAATTGCTGTCGCAATTTTCGACTTGTAGTGGATGAAGATGACTTGATGTGGTTTAAAAATTAAAGAAAATTACCACATATTGGTAAACCAGTTTCATTTTCGTTCTAAAACCCTTTGTTGTGGTGAAATTAAGTATGATTTCAGGGATGTAAAATGATGCTTTAATGCATCGTGAGGGCTTCAAGGGTTAAACATCACTAATTTCAAATATTTAAATCCCAGTTATCGCGAACTAATATTGTGTGCTCAAACATCCAAATTTACAAAAGTTTAGTTTGAAAGTAAACAAATACGAGTAATTTCCACTCACTTGACGCAACTTCAAGTGAGTGAAAATTTAAAATTACATAACTTAGCTGGAAAACGGCTAAAAAATGTGCTTTTCAACTAACCCAGAGCACTTTGAAAAGCACATTTACCAAGAGCACTGGGCGGGGGCCCTAGAGTAGCGGTTAGCACCGCTGCCTTTCACGCCAGAGTTCGCATATCGGTTTCCTGTCTCGGCAGTTTGAAAGAAACAAAAAATGTTTCTTCCCCATCCACGTGTGAAAGTCAGTATTGTTGGGAGCCTCCGTGACCGAGAGGTAGCGTGCTCGGCCTGTGTCTGGAGGACAGTGTCATCTCAATCATCTCACCATCCTCAGGAGGTTCTCCTGGCCCAGTTTAGCTTATATGTGCACAAAAGTGGCCTAAAGCCCGATTCATTTCATTTCCCAGAGCACTATTTGCGTGCATTTTGATTTTAGGATATATTTTTCAGTGGGAAGTACCTCTCAGCTCGGGACTTTTATTCAGTCATTGCCGTATTTTCACATTGATTGCCACACTGCACTTAACATGCTTAAGGCAATATTCACTCGCTCAGATTCAAACATAAATTGCATGCATTTATACATATATGTGTAGTTCATTCCCTGTTCGCAAAATCGAAGTAATAAATATATAGAATATCTGCCAATCAGCTAGCTCACATTGATTTTGGTCATATCGCCGCCATTTGTTTTTTATGGGGAGCTCGCGGATTATACCAGGGTCGTTAACATACTCACGGCGACATGTAGAAATGTAAATCAATACACTTCAGTTATACAGTTATAGTTATTAAAACACACCACTATAATAATTGCTTTGTCCGACCACTACATTCTGAACCGGGAATGGAGAGTAATTGTTGATCAAGTATAGACCAATTATCATGGTAATCAGATGGTGCTATAATCAGTCAAGTGTGGCCGAATGTGTTTTAAGTCAGTTAAAACCCTCAGAGTTGTACATTCTTAGCTGTGGAAAAGGCCTTGGCCTTCGGCCTCAGCCTTTTCGACAGCTAAGAATGTAGAGCTCCTCGGGCTGTATCATACACTTACATTTATACAGCGCCTGTTCTCAAAGACTCATAGGCGCTCGTCCATCATTGATTCAGTATAATGGGGAACCTCTGTTACCGAGAGGTTGCGTGCTCCGCCTCAGATCGCCAGGGCTTGCATTTCGTAACATAATTATGTCTGGAGGGCAGTATCATCTCACTCATCTCCCCATCCTCTGAAGGTTCTGCTGCTGGCCTAAAATCCCATTCATTTATTCTTCCATTCATTCATTCATTCATTCATTCATTCATTCATTCATTCATTCATTCATTCATTTATTCATTCTGTCCTACATAAATCAGCTGAAAGCCTATATGTAAAGTAGACGGTGGACCAGCCTTAAATCAAGATTGGGTAAACTTGTCCCATTTGCGTGTTACGGGTTTTGTCAAGTTGAAAAAATTCAAAAAATCCGAGAAAACCTCGGAAGTGGGTGGGTGGGTGGGTGAAGCCCCAACTCGTACTTTTTTAGGGGAAATATTGTGTTTTTTGTGTTGTTTTATTCGTTGTACATCTTTCAAAAAAAAATAATGGATTTGTTGTCTGGATAATCCAAGTTTTTCTCGGATTTTTGGATTTTTTTTAACTTGACAATACCCCTTAGTCTCATTGCACAAAGGTGGTGTAAGACCCCATTCATCCATTCATCCATGTTAGTCTCCTGTTTTCTAATATTTTACATTAGCCGTGTAGTAGTGTGAGTGTGGCCAACTGTAATCCTGCTGAGATCATTAACACATTTCAAACCTAATATTAAGCCATATAAATATTATTGATAGTCTGTAGTAGATATATAGAAATATTTTTTTATCATTTCAAGTCACACATGATTGAAAAATAGAAGCAAACAGATCAGGAGCACAAGGGTTGACTCTAAATCGGGGATTCGCATGAATGAATAAATGAATGAATGAATGAATGAATGAATGAATGAATGAATGAATGAATGAATGAATGAATGAATGAATGAATGAATGAATTAATGAATAAATGAATGAATGAAACAATAAATGAATGAATGAATAAATGAATGAATGAATGAAGAAATGATTGATTAATGAATGAATAAATGAATGAATGAATGAATGAATGAATGAATGAATAAATGAATAAATGAATGAATGAATGAATGAATGAATGAATGAATGAATGAATGAATGAACAAATGAATAAATGAATGAATGAATGAATGAATGAATGAATGAATGAATGAATAAATGAATGAATGGATGAATGAATGAATGAATGAATGAATAAATGAATGAATGAATGAATGAATAATCTGACGTCTGCAGACGTCAAATTCTGACGTCTATAGTAGGTCCCCTCACTGAAAGGGTCAAACATTTACAATGGCCGTAGACCCATAACATAGGTATTCGTATGAAGCGGAAAGAGCTGACTAAGACAATTTTGTGATGATTTCAAACTTAAGAAAACCCTTTGTTCTTCATAGTTGGTACAAAACTATGTCATCGCTTTAAGGATTAAAGGGTTAAGACCCGATGTATTTAACTCTTTCAAGCCTGAATTTACCATTGTCATTTTCATCCACTACAAGCCGCGAATTGCTGTCGCAATTCTCGACTTGTAGTGGATGAAAATGACTTGAAGTAGGTGAAAAATTAAAGAAAAATAGCATGTACTAGTAAACCAGTTTCATGGGAAATTTCATTCTAAACCCCCTAGTTGTAGGAAAATTAGGTGTGTTTTAAGGGATGTAAAATGATGCTTTAATGCAACGTGAGGGCTTAAAGGGTTAACCGACTACATCTGAATAAAAGGAGTTGATTTGAGCGTCAGTCACAATAAAGGCGACTGTGCTTTGTCGGCTGGAAAAGTGTATAATTTGCCGCAGCATATAATAGTGAATATCACACACCATAGGTTAACATTATAAAACACAAAACATAACAAAATGCATGTGACGACAGCATGCGAACAAGCGCAATATTCGCCTTACTGTCTACACACCAACGTGAAAAACCAAGGCGAAATGTCGGGCGTTTTTCTCTTTTTTGATGCAGATTCTGATAAAGACGTCATTTGCCTGGATTGCCCACGCAAAACCGATAAACTAACAGTTTAGAAGCTTTTCGCGCTGTCCTTAGGTTTCGCGTTCGCCTTCGCGCTGGTATGTTTTGACAATGATAAAAAGTGTAATTAATTATTTTCGCGCGAGAATTCGCGTTCACGTTTGTTTCTGCTTAAGGCTGCTTTACATACGGCTGCTTTAATATTATTACTGTTTGACTTTTGTAGCCGGAGTGCGTAGTACAAAGAAGACGTATTAAGTAGAAAATGCATCACTTTTGATTCAATTGTAAAAAAATACTGACCAGCATCAAAAGTTTGAAAAACATTTTCGTCAATCATAGGGCAATATGAAACCGTCGTGTAACCCATTTATTGACTAATGTGCAATGTGGTCGACAGGCAGTAACGGATCCTGAAAAAAGGGGGTGTGTGGGGTTTGTGGGCTAGCCCACAATAATTTTTTGGTATAATTAGGCCAATTCAGGGGCCTTTTTAAAATAACTAGGATAATAGCACCCCCAACCCCGTCCCGGATTTGCGCCTGACAGTCTAGATTTGAAGTAATATGGAGTTATCGTTGTCGCTTAACGTGATTAAAAAGAAACAGTTATTTTTTAATTGAGAAATTGAGTTAGAAATGTCTGTCTTCAAGTGCAAAACAAAAGATTTATAGTAAAATTCATGACAATGACCACCACATGTTAATTGTTTTACATTAATTGTTGATTGGTACAGAGACGTGGTAGAGCGTAGCGCTTTCCAAGAAGTAAACCAGGAGCGGTAAGTATTTAATATTTACTTTCTAAAATCTGATTTAAAACTAAAGCTATTTGTTGATTGTGGTAAAATATTTATGTTGGCACCTGTGCGTCACTAGCAGGTAAAGGGTCAATTTGCGTCACTAGCTGGTAAAGGGTTAGAGTGTTAAGTAATTAAGTCTTAGAGCGCGGGGACCGACTTTAGACGTCAGAATCTGGCATCTTCATAGTCTGATTCTGACGTTTAAAGACAGTCCCCGGCATGAAAAGGCTAAGCACAGTTGGGAGAACCATGCACCAAAAAAATGTGGCATTCTTCATGTGCACCTCAAACATGATGATAGTACTCTCAGAGAGTTCAATCTTGTAATATTGCCTGTTAATTATACACAGCAAGGATTGATGTATGGTGAGAATGTAACTTAACAAGTCACGAGAGACCTTATAGGTCAAACACTTATATAGATACCTTACACTAAATGTACACTACCTCTCATAGAAATAGTGCTCATATTTCACACCTAAAGCGCAGAAGTATTTTTGTATAAACCATGGAGACCAAAGGGTTTTTTTCAATTTGAAATCGTCATAAATGTCTTAGATAGCTCTCCCCGCTTCATTTGAATATTTATGTTATGGGTTTACGATCTTTATAAATAGCTCAACTTTTACAGTGCGAGGATCGACTTTAGAAAAATGAAAATAAAATGAATCGGGCTTTAGGCCACCTTTGAGCACACATAGGCTAAACTGGGCCAGGAGAACCTCCTGAGAATGGTGAGATGAATGAATAAGTGAAGGTAACCTTGTTTTAGGAGTCTTTCTTGATTTCAGTAAAGCTTTTGATACGGTCGATCATACTATTTTGCTAAATAAATTATATAAGTATGGTATCAGAGGAATTGCTCATGATTGGCTTGATAGTTATTTATATAATAGAAGACAGTTTGTTTCTTTTAATAATCATTGTTCAGATATGAACGAAATCACTTGTGGTGTGCCCCAAGGATCCATACTTGGACCCTTGCTATTTTTGTTATATGTGAATGATATTGTTGAAGTATCCTCTGTTTTATTACCCATATTGTATGCCGATGATACCAGCTTATTTCTGATTGGAAAGAACATTAATGTATTAATACACAATATGAAGGATGAATTAGCAAAAGTATTACAATGGTTAAACTGTAAAAAATTGTCTTTAAATATTAAACAATCTCAATATATTGTATTCCGATCGATCAGGAACTAACCAAATGAAATAAACACTGTCAAGATTAATAACCAAACATTAAACAAAGTTAAATCTACAAAATTTCTTGGGGTCATTATTGATGAATTCCTAAATTGGGCGGAACATATTAACACAGTAAAAACAAAAATCTCGAGAGGAATGGGAATTTTATGTAAAGCTAGACGTGTATTGAAAACATCGACTTTGGTTACACTTTATAATAGCTTTGTCTATCCATATATTAATTATTGCATTGAAGTATGAGGTGGAGCTAGTGATAAATCTATTAAATCTCTATTTAAAGTTCAGAAAAGAGCTGTTAGAATAATTAAATCAGCCTCATATTTAGCTCACACCCAACCAATCTTCCATGCATTAAATATACTGAATATTTATAAGATATATGAGTTTAAAGTGGCTTTATTTATGTACAAAATGGAGATGCAATTGTTACCTTCTTCATTTAGCGACATGTTTGTAAAAAATTCTGATGTTCATAACTATCCAACTAGACATGCTCATAATCTACGTGTAACTTGTAAGCATGAAACCAAATTATCTGAACAGTCTATTAGAACTGCTGCTATATCAATATGGAATCACATATCTGTCAATCTAGATACCAATTGTTCAATATGTACCTTTAAATATAAACTTAAAAAATATTTATTATACCATAATATTCCTAATAGTAGAACTCCCTAGATATGATACTGGCTCATGAATGCATTTGTTAATTACTTAATAATTTATTATTTATTTCATTGCACGTTTTTATGCACATTGCACATGTATTGTCGTTTCTGCGGATCCACGGGGATATGTCTCCCACTTTAACGAGTGGCAGATATAGCCTTCTGCTTCCTAGGGGTCGACATATTATTATTGTAATTAATGAGAGGGCATATAATGTCACCCGATATTCTGTCCTTTTTGTCATTTTGTTTATCAATCTTGTTCTGTATATTGTTAATACAGATATTTCATATTTTCTATAATATTGTTCAGTTTAATATGTTAGATTTCCAGATTTTCAGTGTATTAACATGATTATTGTGATTCTGTCAATGTTTTTGTTGATATGCATTTATGACAATAAATAATCTTGAATCTAATCTTGAATCTAATCTTGAATCTAATGAGATGACACTGCCCTCCAGACACAGGATTCGAAGTTTGAGCCCTGGCGGTCTGAGGCCGAGCACGCTACCTCTCGGTCACGGAGGCTCCCCACAATACTGACTTTCACATGTGGATGGGGAAGAAACATTTTTTGTTTCTTTCCAACCGCCGAGACCGAGAACCAAACCCCGAGCTCTGGCGTGAAAGGCAGCGGTGCTAACCACTACCCTAGGGCCCCAGCCAAGGATTGACTTTAGACGTCAGAATCTAAAGTCGATCCCCGCGCTGTAAGGGTTAATGGGAGTTGACAAAGCTGACATGAAAAACCCAAAAGCTGGGAGTTTGTCAGCTATTCTATTCTATCTATATTCTATACATAAGTTTAAAACAGCCCCTTGGGATGACATCAATTTTCGTTTTTAGTTTTGTAGTGAAGCTGTGTATCCCCCAGATCATGATTTTATTTTTTTCAGAGTTTTTAGATTTTTACAAATATTTCTTATTAATATTTCTATGAAACCGCTTAAAACCCAAACAAACTTTTTGTATACCTAAACACATGCTGAAGGACGATTGAATGTTCCTACAGCGCTGGGCCACATGTTGATGCCGTCGGCCCAGCGTTGGGCAGACAATCAGTGTTGCAGGTGTATCACCTCATGTCCTGACTATACGACACCAATCAGACACCAATTAGCGGCGATTGCTTTGATCTCCTCTGCCAAGACGTGGGAATATGTGGTGTGAAGTGCTGTATATTGTTGACTTGTTTTCTTTGCATGGCAATATACGACCTGGAAATATAACTATTTCACTCTTTTCCGGTGCTTTAAAATTGTTTTTTGACTTTTTTTGTATTTTCAGTTCAGATGAGTAGGCTATATAGCTTCATATGACAACATTGAAAATGTCTCATCCCAAGGGGTCCCTTTAAGCAAATTACTTAGATTCGTAAAATTAAAATAGGGACGTATATAAATTTGGGATGAAATATGGCTAAAATATCAGTAATCTGAGGGATTCAACACTAACCCGTTAGTCGATTTATCTTCGTTTAAATTTTTATTCCCATCACTGATGGGAATAAAAATTTAAACGAAGATAAATCGACGAGCGGTATATATCTCATTTAAACAACTTTTGTCCCGCAGACGGCAGATTTTGACGTCAAAGATCGCTCCGCGCCCTGAAAGAGTTAATATTATTTATATTCGTGAAAAAAAGCGGGAAATAAGCCGTTTTCTCATTCACTGCATCGATGCAGTCATTGCTCCTAAGCCTTAGCACAGTAATCAAAGCAAGTTTAGATTTAGAGATATAGTAGTTAATTATACACCACCCCTTGGTACCCCCACCCCTTGGTTTATGCTACTCAATATGTAACTATAGAATGTTCACCATGTCCCTCAACCAGTCATTATTTGCCATCTGATTTAGACATCGTTGTCACCTAAGACAATATAGCGTATCTGTTATCTCTTACAACGCTGAATTAATTTTGCATAAATCATGGAGACCAAAGGGTTTAATCAATTCGAAATCATCATAAATGTCTTAGTCAGCTCTTTCTGATTCATTTGAATACCTATGGTATGGGATTACGACCATTGGAAATATTTTTACTCTTGCAGTGCGGGGACCGACTTTAGTCGTCAGAATCTGACGTCTACAGACGTCAGATTCTGACGACTAAGGTCGATCCCCGCACTGCAAGAGTAAAACCTCACTCTCACCGAAGACAAGATAACGTATCTGTTAAACTCTTATAACTCTGAGCTTAAAATTGTCAGTCCTTTTAAGTTGTGTCTCGCTACCGCGATCCACAACTTTAAGTGACTGAAAATTACGCTTGCATGGGTTTTTATAAGCCTGCTCTAGCGCAGCGCGATCAATCAATGGTTGCGGAAAGGCAAACGTCGTTCATTTATCGTGCAAAATACAGTACTCGTTCAATAAATAAGGTGTTCGCCTAAAGGCCCACACCTTACTGTGGATCTGGTAATTTTCGCGTGTTTAAATGTTCGCGAATTTCTGATATTTGTAACTGTTCAGAAATTCTCGAATTTTAATTTTTCTTAAGTAGCGCTCATCTAATAATAATTTACGCGAGATTTTTGAATTCGCGAAATTGTCCTCCTCGCGAAATCGCGAAAAATAAAACCTCGCGAGTATTACCAGCACTACAGTATTCGTTGAACAGGTGTTGTAACGTTATTATGTCTCCCCTCTATAGAGGTGGAGACATGTTGGCTTACCTGTCACCGCTCATGCTGTCTGTGCATGAGTGTCTGTCTGTGAGTGTGCAGGCGGTCAAACACGACACGTTCACCCAATACTGGGCTAATGCTGGGCCACTGTCTACGACGCTGACCCGACATTAGCCCAGTATTGGGTTACCGTGTTGTGTTTAGCGCCACGCTGAATGTGGGCCAGCGTCACAGACGGCGGGCCAACATTAACCCAGCTTTGACTCAAAGTACCGGTAGTATAGTCAGCATTAAGTAGGCCCACTGAGTAGGCCTAGGGTTGAATGGATACTGGCCAGCACCGGCGACGCTGGCCCAACATTTAACAGACAATGGGTCGGTGTCGGCTTATACTTGCCGCCATCTCGCCGACATCTTCAGTTTTTTTTACAAAAAACTAAACTCTTCTAGTTTTCTCATATCTCACTCAAATAATCATATGGAATGGGTGTGTCCCCAGAAAGTGACAAATCCTAATCCCATTTACATATGGTATGGGTCCCCCCTCCCCAGAAATTGACCAGTCCACATCATATGTCATTGATTTACGGCTGAAAACGTTAATCTATAAGACGTGACTGGTTGTAATTGTCTGCGGGTGGATTAGAGGTCAATACCAGAGGTCAATAGTCAGAGGTCGATACCATGGTCACACGTGCTGGCTAGGGGTGGGTGGCATAAAACACTAAAGTCAGATTCTGACAGCTAAGGTCGATTCTCGCGCTGAGAGGGTTAAACCGTGTTATTGGGCGATAATTGTGTGTTTAACCCTTTCAAGCCTGAGTTTACCATTGTCATCTTCATCCACTACGAGACGCGAATTGCTGTCGCAATTCTCGACTTGTAGTGGATAAAGATGACTTAAGTGAGTGCAAATTTTTAGAAAATTGCCATGTCTTGGTAAAAGTTTCATTTATATTTTCCTTTTAAAACCCCTTGGTTTTAGCAAAATTAAATCTGTTTTCAGGCATGTAAAATAATGCTTTATTGCAACGTGAGGACTTAAAGGGTTGAACACCACTAATTTCAAATATTTAAATCCCAGTTATCGCGAACTATTATTGTGTGCTCTAACATCAAAATTTGCAAATATTTAGTTTAATAGTAAACAAATATGAGTAATTTCCACTCACTTGACGCAACTTCAAGTAGGTGAAAATTTAAATTAGATAACTTAGCTGGGAAACGGCTAATAAATGTGCTTTTCGACTTACCCAGAGCACTTTGAAAAGCACATTTACCCAGAGCACTGGGCGGGGGCCCTAGGGTAGTGGTTAGCACCGCTGCCTTTCACGCCAGAGTTCGCGGTTCGGTTCCCGGTCCCGGCGGTTTGAAAAAAAACAAAAAATGTTTCTTCCCCATCCACGTGTAAAAGTCAGTATTGTGGGGAGCCTCCGTGACCGAGAGGTAGCGTGCTCGGCCTCAGACCGCCAGGGCTCGGATTTCGAATCCTGTGTCTGGAGGACACAGGATTCAATCATCTCACCATCCTCAGGAGGTTCTCCTGGCCCAGTTTAGCCTATATGTGCACAAACGTGGCCTAAAGCCCGATTCATTTCATTTCCCAGAGCACTATTTGCGTGCATTTTGATTTTTAAGATATATTTTTCAGTGGGAAGTACCTCTCAGCTCGGGACTTTTATTCAGTCATTGCCGTATTTTCACATTGATTGCCACACTGCACTTAACATGTTTAAGGCAATATTCACTCGCTCGGATTCAAACAGATAAATTGCATCCATTTATACATATATGTGTAGTTCATTCCCTGTTCGCAAAATCGAAGTAATAAATATATATAATATCAGCCCATCAGCCAGTTCATATTGATTTTGGATATATCGCCGCCATTTGTTTTTTATGGGGAGCTCGCGGATTATACCAGGGTCGTTAACATAGTCACGGCGACATGTAGAAATGTAAATCAATACACTTCAGTTATACATTTATAGTTATTAAAACACACCACTACAATAATTGCTTTGTCCGACCACTACATTCTGAACCGGGAATGGAGAGTAATTGTTGATCAAGTATAGACCAATTATCATGGTAGGCCTGTGGTGCTATAATCAGTCAAGTGTGGCCGAATGTGTTTTAAGTCAGTTAAAACCATCCTGTAGAGACTTCAGTTGTGTTCGTTCTCACTAGGGAACTACCCCTGCCAATGACTGGATGGTTAAAACCCTCAGAGTTGTACATTCTTAGCTGTGGAAAAGGCCTTGGCCTTCGGCCTCGGCCTTTTCCACAGCTAAGAATGTAGAGCTCCTCGGGCTCTATCATACACTTACATTTATATAGCGCCTGTTCAAAGACTCATAGACGCTCGTCCGTCACTGATGCAGTATAATGGGGAACCTCTGTTACCGAGAGGTGGCGTGCTCCGCCTCAGATCACCAGGGCTTGCATTTCGTAACATAATTATGTCTGGAGGGCAGTATCATCTCACTCAACTCCCCATCCTCTCGAGGTTCTCCTAGCTCAGTTAGCCTATCTGTGCACAAAGGTGGCCTAAAATCCCATTCATTCATTCATTCATTCATTCATTCATTCATTCATTCATTCATTCATTCATTCATTCATTCATTCATTCATTCATTTATTCAATCCATCCTGCATAAATCAGATGAAAGACTATATGTGAAGTAGACGGTGGACCAGCTCTAAATCAATAGTGGGTAAACATGTCCCATTTGCACGTTAGGGGTTTTGTCAAGTTTGACAAATTCAAAAAATCCGAGAAAACCTCGGAAGTGGGTGGGTGGGTGAAGCCCCAACTCGGATTTTTTTAGGGGAAATATTGTGTTTTTTGTGTTGTTTTATTCGTTGTACATCTCTCCAAAAAAATGGATTTGTTGTCTGGATAATCCGAGGTTTTCTCGGATTTTTGGATTTTTTTAAACTTGACAATACCCCTTAGTCTCCTTGCACAAAGGTGGTGTAAGACCCCATTCATCCATTCATCATGCATGTTAGTCTCCTGTTTTCTAATATTTTACATTAGCCGTCTAGTAGTGTCAGTGTGGCCAACTGTAATCCTGCTGAGATCATTAACACATTTCAAACCTAATATTAAGCCATATAAATATTATTGATAGTCTGTAGTAGATATATAGAAATATTTTGTTATCATTTCAAGTCATACATGATTGAAAAATAGAAACAAACAGATCAGGAGCACAAGGGTTGATACTAAATCTGGATTCGCATGAATGGATGAATGAATGAATGAATAAATGAATGAATGAATGAATGAATGAATGAATGAATGAATGAAAGAATGAATGAATGAATGAATGAATGAATGAATGAATGAATGAATGAATGAATGAATGAATGATTGAATGAATGAATGAAACAATAAATGAATAAATGAATGAATGAATAAATGAATGAATAAATGAATGAATAAATGAATGAATGAATGAATGAATGAATGAATGAATGAATGAATGAATGAATGAATGAATGAATGAATGAATGAATGAATGAATGAAACAATAAATGAATGAATGAATGAATGAATAAATGAATGAATAAATGAATGAATAAATGAATGAATGAATGAATGAATGAATGAATGAATGAATGAATGAATGGATGAATGAATGAATGAATGAATGAATGAATGAATGAATGAATGAATGAATGAATGAATGAATGAATGAATGAATGAATGAATGAATGAATGAATGAATGAACAAGCGAAAGAAAGAACCAAAAAATGAATAAATGAATAAATGAATAAATGACTAAACGAATAAATTAATAAACGAATAAATGAATAATCGAATAAACGAATAATTGAATAAATGAATACATGAATAAATGAATAAACGAATAAAAAAATAAATGAATTAATGAATTAAAGAATTAATGAATTAATGAAGAATGAAATAATTAATTAATTAATTAATTAATTAATTTTAATCAATCAATCAATCAATCAATCAATCAATCAATCAATCAATCAATCAATCAATCAATCAATCAATCAATCAATCAATCAATCAATCAATCAATCAATCAATCAATCAATCAATCAATCAATCAATCAATCAATCAATCAATCAATCAATCAATCAATCAATCAATCAATCAATCAATCAATCATAAAGTAAGTAGGTTAAAACACAATGGACCACACGTCAATGGATTTACAGATTGAGGCAAAAGGCGATGTCAAATTGAGTTAAGATGGCAGAATACTATTCCAAGGCATTTTCGAAAATAGTTTTTACAATTTCGTAGACCCCCGTTTTCCCATTGGTGCGAATATACTTAATCCTCAAACCGCTGAAATTATATAAACCATGGAGACCAGCGGGGTTTATTTCAATTTGAAATCATCATTAATGTCTTCGTTAGCTCTTTCTGCTTCATTTGATTACCTATGTTTTGGTTCTACGGCCATTATAAATGCTTTGTATTCTGTCATAGATTTTAGACGTCAGATTATGACGACAATACACGTCAGATTCTAACATCTAAAGTCGACCCCCGCACCGTAAGGGTTAACATCGATATTACAATCTTGTATTGTGTTTAAAGATACAAAAGAATACATTTCAATATTGAGTAAAATAGTCAGAGTACACGATGTCACAAATTCAGATGTCGCGCCGGCGGCATCAAAGTTTAAAAACATTCTCATGATTTTTTTCTGCGCATTGGACAATTTTGGAGCAGTAGGTG
>OZ024911.1:4152911-4276409 GCA_964017125.1 Flabesymbios commensalis
TTATACGGAGGGGCCTACTGATGTGATGAAATCAGGCTGTCAGACCAAGAACGTTGTATAGAACGTCCTTGGTCAGACAAGCAGTATTGTCAGTTAATCAGTCTCTCATCAATCAGTCATTCAGGGTTACCTTCATAACCCCCTTGACCCCCTCGAATCCTCACCCACAACCCTCGACCCAAAACAACAACAATTTGTTTATCCCATTAGATGGTAACCAAACGACTGGCAAGGTCGCCGGTCACAGCTCGAAAATGGAAAAGAAGTGTCAGACAGGCATCCCGTCTAGTAACCAAATAGTTATACTTCAAGTAGGCCTAATATACCTATTTGGGGACGCTTAAGGTTCCCGGAATTTCCACATTCAAAAGTTCCCACATTCTGGGAACTTCAAGTCACCATGTATATGGGACCCACTGCAGGCAGGCTGTTAAATCAATTATATAATCATTATATATAATTAGGCCTATTCTGTGAAACACCGAAATTTCTTTAAAATGACTACTCTGTGAAAATAATGCTACGTAAGACCCCCCTCCCCCATACTTCATTGTATCAGCTAGCTCAGTGAGCGTGTGTTATTTATAGATTATGACCCCAGTGTCGGGAACATGGGCGCTGTAGCGGGCATCAAAGTCAACACAGGCGCTGACACGGGAAATTCACTCAATGTTGTCTCAATACTGGGCCAGCATCTCCACAGCTGGCACAAACAATGTCTGCACAGGGACGCTTTGATTTGTAAACGTGGCACGTATATAGGAATAGGATATAGGTCTACAGACACATAATCTATTATGCTCTTTCATTGATATAGGGTCTTATAGGCCTAACTAAAACACAAATTGGGCCTACGATATAAATGAAAAGGGCCTTACACGATAATAAACTAAACCGAAATTAACCCACTTTCAACTTTGGTCGGGGGAGTAATTCGGTACGGTTGTGGGTCGAGGGGGTTGTGGGTCGAGGGGTTGTGGGTTGAGGGTCCAAGGTCGAGGGTTGTTGGTCGAGGGGTCGAGGGGATCGAGGGGGTTATGAAGGTAACCGTCATTTAGTCAGTTAACTTTCATTTCATATCTACTCATCGAGATCATTCTTGGGTATTATATTGACTACATTCGTGAATTCGTGATTGTGATATCATTCATTAACGTTAATAAACGTCACCAGTGGTAATTTGTTTAAGAAAATAACTTTGATATTTTATTAATATTTTTAGTAAAATAAAGCGCATCTGTTCGATAAAGAATTCGAGAATCCATTTTATTTTTTTATTATTTCTTAATGCAAACAGATTATATATGAGAGGCATGATTAGCCCATTCACTGCTGACTTCACTGGTGTTGATCTATTATCTGTGCTGACCTAATTTTGTTAAATGTATCTAGTATTTACAAATATTTTATTTTTCCCTATAACTCCGCCATTTTTCATTGATCACCTTTAAATTCTCCTGAATGATGTAAAACAGATGGGGTAGCCCAAAACTATTTTATAATTTATCCTCACAACCCCACCCCTATTATGGCGTTGCCATGGTAACCAGCCTAAATTAAATTTTCCTAATTTTTAGTTTAAAAACAGTTTTTGTTGAATTGAATTGCAGAAATATAAATAGAAAATTACGTTATATGTTTTCTAGAATAATCCATGAAGATATATTTCTTTTACAGAACAATTATCTGATACATATAAGAGATAAATCGAACTAGGCCTATATAATATTTTTTAATGAAAATTTCACGGTAGTCGCCGCATGACTCGAAAATAGTCCTTGCAAAATTTCATGAAAATCTGTTGAGAATTGACTGAGAAATCGGCGAAAAACATGCGATACCAGTTAATGACGGCGGGTGGGCTATAGTATAGGTAAGAATCAGGTTTCAAAATTTCGTGAAAATCGCTTGAGAATTGAATGAGTACACCCAAAAAGCTAACTTTTATTTTGGACCAGCCTCCACCATGTCAATACCGGCACAGTCGACAGACTGCACAGCAACGACGAGACATCGACCTAATGTTGGGCCAGCGTCGCAGACGGTGGACCAGCATTGGTCCAACATTGGGCCGATGTTCGCTGGGGACACCTACAAACTGACCAAGTAGGCCTAGGCCTAAACACTACACAAGTCATAAATAGGCTTACGATCCATTATGAATGTACACAGGCCTATCAGGACCCAGGCCCAACAGAGGCCTACACACTTTTAAAACCAGCGGGTATGATTACCCAGCAAACACGACATGTTGGAAGAACGATGTATTAATGTTGCCCCAACGTCTGCGACGCTGGCCCAGCATTAAAACATCATTGTTTCAATGTGTCGTGTTTGCTTGGTAGTTGCAATAAAAGTTTTGTGTTTGAAAAAGTGGTCCGGCCATGGCCGGTATGGCCGGTACGGCTCCTACGGCCTTGTGGTCTAATAATCCGTTTCGGTATCGTAAATGTTAAAAAAGGAAGACCAGCACCAGCCACAGACCTGACAGACGACCAATATGACAAGCAGACGAAAGTCTTGGGTTTAAGCAAGTCGCAAAACAAGTCACGTGCCGCGCTACGAGAATCCCCGGGGAATCCCTGAAATTATGGCGCACCAAACCCAGCAAACACGAAGCGTTGAAGCAGTGCTGATTTGATGCTCGTCCAGCGTCGCAGACAGTGGGCCAGCATTGGACCAGCATTGGGTCAACGTCTCGTGTTTGCTGGGATGTGCGCTTATACGCGTCGCCCGAACAGCACAAGCGAAATACGGCGACGTCGCCCGCACTGAATGAGGTAATAGGGCCTATATGACGTATTAGAAATGCTATTTATTATTAGGCCTGAATTATAGTGCTGCAACTTAAAAGCCCCAGTATGTAGGCTCTATGTACATCACGCATACATTTACTGATTTAACATGTGCACGTATTGTACACACACCAAGCGCATGCGATATCATGGATATTGGACGACGCTGTCATGAAATGCACACATTGATCAGATAAGTGTCGTGGTTATAGGCCTACACAGCACACAGGTTGTCAAACTACCCATGGGTAGACAGCTGTTGTAAGCTACTATTTATTCTAATACGGTACTGTGTGTGTTATTCAGCAATGTCAGTTCTAATTCGATAATATCAGTGAATTAACGAATAACAGGCGATGAGAAAAGCTACATCAGAATAGACCATCTCACTCAGTACCAGAGCACAGGTAAGTGTGATAAATCACTTCAACATTCATTATTCATCAGGGGCCGTATGCACCAACCTGAGGTTTGGATACTCTGGTTCCCAGAGCCACACTGCGCGGCGTGGCCGAGTTTCATGTAGCATCTGCATGGTATGCCCCAGTGGCGAATGTTTGTGACTAGTTGCTATATTTAGATGAAAATAGCGTAATCCCCGAATTCAGGCATTTTTGAAAGGTCACTTCCCCAGATGAAGAGTTGTTCACACTATTGAATTTCCCTCTGACGCATTTCCTATGACTTGACCCAGGGAATTATTCACTGGCCTCAATAGCATAGGCATGAAAGTCACATGACTAAGAACCTTGGCCTCGACCCGGCCATAAATAAAATTGGCCGGGCTCGCCAGGCAAAGGTTTGGACAAACCCCAGAGGTATCGTGGGGGTAAAATGGTAAATTTGAAAAACAAAATACCTCATATCAAGAATACAATGTATTCTTGCTCATATGTACTACGAGGGGGTAAATGTCGCATGGGGGTAAATTTGGCCAATTGCGGGGTTAAATTTACCCCTACTATGGACCAGGGGTAAATGGGCAGAGCGAGGGTTAAACGACGATCCTATGATCAAGATCACATGTTAATGCATAACAGATACATAGTATTTATGAATAAATCATTGTAATTATATTAGAAAATTGCAAGTAGCCTACCATTTCCAATTATTGTATTTGTCAATATCCGTATTTTGTGCATGATCACCTAAGTGCTGGGAAGACGTGTTTGTTATAGCTCAGAGCTCCAGATAATTTTTATGGTTTGAGGAGTATTTTACTCATTGAAATGGGTGATGAGGAGTGAAATATGATGACAAAATAAACGAGGAATATTTTCCATACAACAGCATGAAAGCTTTATTGATCATTTTTTTTCTTACACTCAGGGGGGCATAGTTCTGTTCACATACAAATACAACAATCGTTTCATGTATATGTGTCTTTTTATAGCATATACGCATGTTATCTGGCGCCCTGATAGCTTCACTCTTGTAACATTTAACAGTGCTATTGGGTACAGATAAAGCGTGTTTTGCATAATTATTAAATGAAAAAAAGCAATTAAACTTAATACATTTATTAAAAACACAGAATTCCAACCACTATTATGACAAATGATGTCGTCCGCGTACGTTCAAATTTTGAAAGTGTTTTTATAATATGTTATGACATAAATTAACAGCTCCTTATCCTAAACGTGCATGATTGTGTACAATGTTTTAATAGTTGAGATTTCGCTACTCAATTCAAATTCATTAGTAACAAAGAGTAATAATCAATTACCATTAAAATCACCATCTGTGTGTGTCGATTAAAGGGTCGTATCCGACACTCATGGAGCTAAATGGGAAGATAGATCCTGCAACTATTCAATTTTGACATCACGATATGCACTCATAACAAATACAGCAAAGGGCGGAAATTGATGAACGCAGATAAAACAAACCGGTGTAGCTTTTTCTTAGTTAGAGGGTTCCTAAATGTCCCTTAAGTGTCATTTAAAATGAAGCGAATAAAAGTTACTGTATATTTGATTGATTTTCTTTTCTTCTCTTATTGTATTGGCTAACTTTTTTCTGACTTTTCTCGAGAAAAAAACATAATAAAGATTGAGGTCGACAGTCACGTGTATTATAAACGTCATTTTCATGGTAGATTTTTTTTAATAAACAATTAAAACAAACATATAAAGGCATACAAATATCAAATATATAATCATCTCTCCAGTGAAAAATAATTGCTTAATTTGAATGCTTAAATATAACTAATTAAAATGACTGTTAAGTAAATAATAAAATGCATGGTTATAAATTAATTATAACTAATTGTAGTTATCAACATTTACAATGTCATAATAGCTGTTATGTCATATTACCTTCACAAAGTTTGTGTTTGTTATTTGCATTACTTTTTACATAATTGCTGTATTTTCGAGTTCATGATCAATTTATGGCGGAAATAGACCTACAATTAGATATTCTTATGCATCATTAAATTTTTGTATCAGTTTTAGCCGTGTCTATTTCTATCATTCCGCTACCCATGATCATGTTAACGTTGTGGTATGATACATGAATGATGCTGACCATTTACTGAAGTAGTAGTTCTTGTTGGACAGCAAAACATTGGGAATTTCCCATCAAATAGTCAATACAGTGCATAGCCACGGGGTTAATTTCTATAACCATAGAGGTTTGTACCTCCTGTTTTCACGGGATGGTGCATACGAGGTAAATTCCAGGAAAACCACCGAGGTTGAAACCTCTAGGGTTTCATGTCACCCCAGAGGTCAATACCTCTGTGGTATATGTGGTATTTACCCCTCTGTGGTATCATTTACCCCTACTCATGCTACTGGGGTAAAAATTATACTGTTTGTCATTTTATTGTAATTGTAGGAGAATAACGTGCTCTGTATATATTAATGTGAGTGTCTTGGTCATAACTTCACATTTAAATCCAAAGGCTGACATCATCTCATTCGACATATTATTCCAATCTGACATTGCTAGTACTATTGGCAGCTTCAAATAATAAAAATGTAGTGATATTATTTGTCTCAGCTTTTAACATGTGAGAAAATGAAATGAAATGAATGGTGTTTTAAGCTACCTTTGTGCATATATAGGCTAAACTGGGCCAGGAGAACCACCTGAGAATTGTGAGATGAATGAGATGTCACTGCCCTCCAGACACAGGATTCGAAATTCGAGCCCTAACGGGATGAAGACGAGCACGCTACTTCACGGTCACGGAGTTTACCCACAAATTGAATCTTCACGAATGAGCGGGGAAGAAGCATTTTGTTTTTTTTGAAACTTGAAGGCCAGAGTGGGGTTCGATTCCGCGAATCCCCAATTTTCCAAGCAGGCAGCTTTAACCACTGCACCAGCCCCCCCCCGTTTAATTGGTATTTGAAGTTGCCCCAGCAAAGAAGAGGCATATAACGTGCACTGTGAAAATTAATGTGATTGTCTTGGACATAACTACATATTTAAATTACGAAGGCTGACATCATCCCAATTTGACATATCATTCCATTCTGACATTGCTGGTACTATTGGCAGCTCCACATAATACAAACGTAGTGAACGTATTTGAGAGTGACATCTCAGCCTTTAACATGTGGAGATAATGATACTAAAGATTCACATTAAAAACCAGGGGCCCATTCCACTAAGAATTTTAAAATTAGGATTATCCTAATTTTCTCTCATTTGCATTTGAAAAGTTAAGATTTATCTTAACTTTTCAAATGGAAATGAGTGAATGTTAAGACAATCTTAATTTTAAGATTCTTATTGGGATGGTCCCCAGATCTAAAGTATTGCATCTAAAGATCGTTTCTAAATTACCCACACACGAGAGTTTCACCTGAGTTGTAGTGGGCGGAATATCAGGTGATGGTCACGATGTCTTAATGTTATGTGAGGCGTATGTCATCTGTAGTATTCTGTATGTAGGAATCGGTCATGCAATAAAGTGAAATGTGATCTGTTGAAAATGTTCTAGCAATAACCTTTTTACGCGCAGATCCATACTAGCCTTCCAATGTTTATCAATATGTCAAACTGATATATTACTCGTTTTTCTGTCGTATTTGAAGCTTGTTTCACTACCAAGCCAGTCAAGTCAAGAGTATAACGTTATATGACCACGGCTATTATATTTTCTGTGATGGGGATGGGTTGATGGCGTGGGGAGATAAAAAAGTGTATGCTGAATAGAAGGTGTGGGTTGGGAGAATTAATTAACATTAGTTTCAAGTCGAATTAATCATCCTGCAGGTATTCGTTCTCACTCAACGTGTGGGAACAACTAATCTGCCTATGACAGGATGAAATTAAGTAGCATTAGTTTCAAGTAGTATTAATATGAAACTGTTGATGTGTCGCAGTCTGTATTAACAATTGAAGCGCTAAGTTAGGTAATTGTTACCCACTGGAATTTGTGAATCGCTGCCGCGATTCACAAATTCCAGTGGGTAACAATTGCTCACTCATATAGAATTTGATTCAGAACAATTGTTAGTCTAACTAACTTAAGGAGACTCAATCAAGCTAAAATCATAAACAAATCTATGATTTTATTTTGGCGTTTCTATTGAAATTCCCGATTTCTTATTTTGGACATGCATGTCCAAAATAACAAATGCGGGAATTCCGTCTCTATAACTAGCCTAACTGGTGAATGCGCAGCACAAAAATTTAAAAACTTTTGCAGGTCTAGTCAATGGACATGTTTTTTTAAACATGATATGGTCATATTAAGAAGCCAGAATAAAATCACCGATTTTTTGGTGATTTTAGCCTAATTGTGTAGCTTAAATGCTTTTTTCTCCTCCAAATGTTTGAAGGTCAAATAAAAATGCTGAATCTCGGCAGGAGTGCTGTAAAGAAACCCCCCCCCCCCTGATCACAATTCACAGCTATTTATTTATCCTATTTTACGATCACAGGTATTTCCAGATGTTCGATCACAGTCACAGGTAGTTATTAGCGACATTCATAATGCGATTTTCTTCGATGCAATAAATGACAAAAACATCATCTAGACTAGAGCATTACATTTTTTATGAGTAAGAAAAACATTTTTTATAACGGATAATTCACTAAACCAGTTATTGGAAAAAAATCTTTGATCACACGTCACAGGTATATTTAGGAATCAAATCACATATAACAGGTAATTGCCCAAATCACAGATCACAGCTAATTACAAACCCCTATAACAAATTACGGTTAAAAAGGCCGAAACAACGGATAACGGAATAGGTACCCCTGCCCCTCCCCCCTCAAAAATTCACTACATCATTAGCCTTTACAGCGCTCAAGTATTTTTGTATAAACCATGGACACCAAAGGTTTTTTCATTTTAAAATCATCATAAACGTCTTAGATGGCTCTTTTTGCATCTTTTGAATACCTATATTATGGGTCTCAGGCCATTATAATTTTTTAATTCTTTCAGTGCGGGGATCGTCTTTAGATGTCAGAATCTGACGTCTAAAGACGGTCCCCACTCCGAAAGGGTTAAGCTGCTTTAGAGACAATTAGCCCATTCAAAATGGCATGTTTATCCCTCTGGTAGTTGGGAAATTGTTTCGATGTTTGTGTCCTTTGGCAAGGCACTTTACTCCCACAAGGTTCACTTGACTCATGTGTTAATGAGTACCTGGTAGGAGAGTGATAACAATATGTAGGCTACGATAATGCGCCGAAATTGCAGCCGGACTGTATGCTCCTCAGAGAGTTGACACACGAATGAACTTGTAGGTCCTGTGACCAAGGGTTAACTTGTACAGTCGGAGGATAATTGTGATATTAGATTATAGGCCTAAACTCGAACATTTATATCTGGTGGAATGTCATTTTAAAATGTGTTCTGTATGATCAATAACTGTTCAAAGGTCATTGACACCCGTCGTCACGGCAATATAAAATATACCTGGGAATGTGGACGTTAAAGTACACCCATAAAGAGGGTTACGTGGAGACACAGACCTGTTGATGTTCATAGTCATTCACCAGGTGTCACGTCTGGTGGTGACTTGTTATTGCAAGAATTTAGACACAACACAGCTGGAAATTATATGTCCTAGAGAGGTCAGGGGCTTTGCTGCCCCGCAAAATTTTGAAAACTAAGGCCTCAAATGACGCATTCTATACCATATTACCTCCGAAATATGGAAGTTTTCTTGTTTTTTTGAGCCCTGAACGGGGGAGGGGCGCCGGCTGCGCCCCCCTCTGGATTCGCCACTGACAATGGAATGCGACAAACAAGTATGCACTGGTCAAGTTGACTCAACTGGTGCCTAATTATACGGAGGGGCCTACTGATGTGATGAAATCAGGCTGTCAGACCAAGAACGTTGTATAGAACGTCCTTGATCAGACAAGCAGTATTGTCAGTTAATCAGTCTCTCATCAATCAGTCATTCAGGGTTACCTTCATAACCCCCTTGACCCCCTCGAATCCTCACCCACAACCCTCGACCCAAAACAACAACAATTTGTTTATCCCATTAGATGGTAACCAAACGACTGGCAAGGTCGCCGGTCACAGCTCGAAAATGGAAAAGAAGTGTCAGACAGGCATCCCGTCTAGTAACCAAATAGTTATACTTCAAGTAGGCCTAATATACCTATTTGGGGACGCTTAAGGTTCCCGGAATTTTCACATTCAAAAGTTCCCACATTCTGGGAACTTCAAGTAACCATGTATATGGGACCCACTGCAGGCAGGCTGTTAAATCAATTATATAATCATTATATATAATTAGGCCTATTCTGTGAAACACCGAAATTTCTTTAAAATGACTACTCTGTGAAAATAATGCTACGTAAGACCCCCCTCCCCCATACTTCATTGTATCAGCTAGCTCAGTGAGCGTGTGTTATTTATAGATTATGACCCCAGTGTCGGGAACATGGGCGCTGTAGCGGGCATCAAAGTCAACACAGGCGCTGACACGGGAAATTCACTCAATGTTGTCTCAATACTGGGCCAGCATCTCCACAGCTGGCACAAACAATGTCTGCACAGGGACGCTTTGATTTGTAAACGTGGCACGTATATAGGAATAGGATATAGGTCTACAGACACATAATCTATTATGCTCTTTCATTGATATAGGGTCTTATAGGCCTAACTAAAACACAAATTGGGCCTACGATATAAATGAAAAGGGCCTTACACGATAATATACTAAACCGAAATTAACCCACTTTCAACTTTGGTCGGGGGAGTAATTCGGTACGGTTGTGGGTCGAGGGGGTTGTGGGTCGAGGGGTTGTGGGTTGAGGGTCCAAGGTCGAGGGTTGTTGGTCGAGGGGTCGAGGGGATCGAGGGGGTTATGAAGGTAACTGTCATTTAGTCAGTTAACTTTCATTTCATATCTACTCATCGAGATCATTCTTGGGTATTATATTGACTACATTCGTGAATTCGTGATTGTGATATCATTCATTAACGTTAATAAACGTCACCAGTGGTAATTTGTTTAAGAAAATAACTTTGATATTTTATTAATATTTTTAGTAAAATAAAGCGCATCTGTTCGATAAAGAATTCGAGAATCCATTTTATTTTTTTATTATTTCTTAATGCAAACAGATTATATATGAGAGGCATGATTAGCCCATTCACTGCTGACTTCACTGGTGTTGATCTATTATCTGTGCTGACCTAATTTTGTTAAATGTATCTAGTATTTACAAATATTTTATTTTTCCCTATAACTCCGCCATTTTTCATTGATCACCTTTAAATTTTCCTGAATGATGTAAAACAGATGGGGTAGCCCAAAACTATTTTATAATTTATCCTCACAACCCCACCCCTATTATGGCGTTGCCATGGTAACCAGCCTAAATTAAATTTTCCTAATTTTTAGTTTAAAAACAGTTTTTGTTGAATTGAATTGCAGAAATATAAATAGAAAATTACGTTATATGTTTTCTAGAATAATCCATGAAGATATATTTCTTTTACAGAACAATTATCTGATACATATAAGAGATAAATCGAACTAGGCCTATATAATATTTTTTAATGAAAATTTCACGGTAGTCGCCGCATGACTCGAAAATAGTCCTTGCAAAATTTCATGAAAATCTGTTGAGAATTGACTGAGAAATCGGCGAAAAACATGCGATACCAGTTAATGACGGCGGGTGGGCTATAGTATAGGTAAGAATCAGGTTTCAAAATTTCGTGAAAATCGCTTGAGAATTGAATGAGTACACCCAAAAAGCTAACTTTTATTTTGGACCAGCCTCCACCATGTCAATACCGGCACAGTCGACAGACTGCACAGCAACGACGAGACATCGACCTAATGTTGGGCCAGCGTCGCAGACGGTGGACCAGCATTGGTCCAACATTGGGCCGATGTTCGCTGGGGACACCTACAAACTGACCAAGTAGGCCTAGGCCTAAACACTACACAAGTCATAAATAGGCTTACGATCCATTATGAATGTACACAGGCCTATCAGGACCCAGGCCCAACAGAGGCCTACACACTTTTAAAACCAGCGGGTATGATTACCCAGCAAACACGACATGTTGGAAGAACGATGTATTAATGTTGCCCCAACGTCTGCGACGCTGGCCCAGCATTAAAACATCATTGTTTCAATGTGTCGTGTTTGCTTGGTAGTTGCAATAAAAGTTTTGTGTTTGAAAAAGTGGTCCGGCCATGGCCGGTATGGCCGGTACGGCTCCTACGGCCTTGTGGTCTAATAATCCGTTTCGGTATCGTAAATGTTAAAAAAGGAAGACCAGCACCAGCCACAGACATGACAGACGACCAATATGACAAGCAGACGAAAGTCTTGGGTTTAAGCAAGTCGCAAAACAAGTCACGTGCCGCGCTACGAGAATCCCCGGGGAATCCCTGAAATTATGGCGCACCAAACCCAGCAAACACGAAGCGTTGAAGCAGTGCTGATTTGATGCTCGTCCAGCGTCGCAGACAGTGGGCCAGCATTGGACCAGCATTGGGTCAACGTCTCGTGTTTGCTGGGATGTGCGCTTATACGCGTCGCCCGCACAGCACAAGCGAAATACGGCGACGTCGCCCGCACTGAATGAGGTAATAGGGCCTATATGACGTATTAGAAATGCTATTTATTATTAGGCCTGAGTTATAGTGCTGCAACTTAAAAGCCCCAGTATGTAGGCTCTATGTACATCACGCATACATTTACTGATTTAACATGTGCACTTATTGTAGACACACCAAGCGCATGCGATATCATGGATATTGGACGACGCTGTCATGAAATGCACACATTGATCAGATAAGTGTCGTGGTTATAGGCCTACACAGCACACAGGTTGTCAAACTACCCATGGGTAGACAGCTGTTGTAAGCTACTATTTATTCTAATACGGTACTGTGTGTGTTATTCAGCAATGTCAGTTCTAATTCGATAATATCAGTGAATTAACGAATAACAGGCGATGAGAAAAGCTACATCAGAATAGACCATCTCACTCAGTACCAGAGCACAGGTAAGTGTGATAAATCACTTCAACATTCATTATTCATCAGGGGCCGTATGCACCAACCTGAGGTTTGGATACTCTGGTTCCCAGAGCCACACTGCGCGGCGTGGCCGAGTTTCATGTAGCATCTGCATGGTATGCCCCAGTGGCGAATGTTTGTGACTAGTTGCTATATTTAGATGAAAATAGCGTAATCCCCGAATTCAGGCATTTTTGAAAGGTCACTTCCCCGGATGAAGAGTTGTTCACACTATTGAATTTCCCTCTGACGCATTTCCTATGACTTGACCCAGGGAATTATTCACTGGCCTCAATAGCATAGGCATGAAAGTCACATGACTAAGAACCTTGGCCTCGACCCGGCCATAAATAAAATTGGCCTGGCTCGCCAGGCAAAGGTTTGGACAAACCCCAGAGGTATCGTGGGGGTAAAATGGTAAATTTGAAAAACGAAATACCTCATATCAAGAATACAATGTATTCTTGCTCGTATGCACTACGAGGGGGTAAATGTCGCATGGGGGTAAATTTGGCCAATTGCGGGGTTAAATTTACCCCTACTATGGACCAGGGGTAAATGGGCAGAGCGAGGGTTAAACGACGATCCTATGATCAAGATCACATGTTAATGCATAACAGATACATAGTATTTATGAATAAATCATTGTAATTATATTAGAAAATTGCAAGTAGCCTACCATTTCCAATTATTGTATTTGTCAATATCCGTATTTTGTGCATGATCACCTAAGTGCTGGGAAGACGTGTTTGTTATAGCTCAGAGCTCCAGATAATTTTTATGGTTTGAGGAGTATTTTACTCATTGAAATGGGTGATGAGGAGTGAAATATGATGACAAAATAAACGAGGAATATTTTCCATACAACAGCATGAAAGCTTTATTGATCATTTTTTTTCTTACACTCAGGGGGGCATAGTTCTGTTCACATACAAATACAACAATCGTTTCATGTATATGTGTCTTTTTATAGCATATACGCATGTTATCTGGCGCCCTGATAGCTTCACTCTTGTAACATTTAACAGTGCTATTAGGTACAGATAAAGCGTGTTTTGCATAATTATTAAATGAAAAAAATCAATTAAACTTAATACATTTATTAAAAACACAGAATTCCAACCACTATTATGACAAATGATGTCATCCGCGTACGTTCAAATTTTGAAAGTGTTTTTATAAAATGTTATGACATAAATTAACAGCTCCTTATCCTAAACGTGCATGATTGTGTACAATGTTTTAATAGTTGAGATTTCGCTACTCAATTCAAATTCATTAGTAACAAAGAGTAATAATCAATTACCATTAAAATCACCATCTGTGTGTGTCGATTAAAGGGTCGTATCCGACACTCATGGAGCTAAATGGGAAGATAGATCCTGCAACTATTCAATTTTGACATCACGATATGCACTCATAACAAATACAGCAAAGGGCGGAAATTGATGAACGCAGATAAAACAAACCGGTGTAGCTTTTTCTTAGTTAGAGGGTTCCTAAATGTCCCTTAAGTGTCATTTAAAATGAAGCGAATAAAAGTTACTGTATATTTGATTGATTTTCTTTTTTTCTCTTATTGTATTGGCTAACTTTTTTCTGACTTTTCTCGAGAAAAAAACATAATAAAGATTGAGGTCGACAGTCACGTGTATTATAAACGTCATTTTCATGGCCGATTTTTTTTAATAAACAATTAAAACAAACATATAAAGGCATACAAATATCAAATATATAATCATCTCTCCAGTGAAAAATAATTGCTTAATTTGAATGCTTAAATTTAACTAATTAAAATGACTGTTAAGTAAATAATAAAATGCATGGTTATAAATTAATTATAACTAATTGTAGTTATCAACATTTACAATGTCATAATAGCTGTTATGTCATATTACCTTCACAAAGTTTGTGTTTGTTATTTCCATTACTTTTTACATAATTGCTGTATTTTCGAGTTCATGATCAATTTATGGCGGAAATAGACCTACAATTAGATATTCTTATGCATCATTAAATTTTTGTATCAGTTTTAGCCGTGTCTATTTCTATCATTCCGCTACCCATGATCATGTTAACGTTGTGGTATGATACATGAATGATGCTGACCATTTACTGAAGTAGTAGTTCTTGTTGGACAGCAAAACATTGGGAATTTCCCATCAAATAGTCAATACAGTGCATAGCCACGGGGTTAATTTCTATAACCATAGAGGTTTGTACCTCCTGTTTTCACGGGATGGTGCATACGAGGTAAATTCCAGGAAAACCACCGAGGTTGAAACCTCTAGGGTTTCATGTCACCCCAGAGGTCAATACCTCTGTGGTATATGTGGTATTTACCCCTCTGTGGTATCATTTACCCCTACTCATGCCACTGGGGTAAACGTGAAGTTGGTGCATGCTGGTCGATGATGACAATGGCTGAGCAACACAACTTGCGTTGGCCCAATGCTGGGCTAATGTTGGCACCGCGTCGTCGAGCCAACATTAGCCCAGCATTGGGTAACTGTTTCGTGTTTGCTGGGTAGATGGTAATTCCCAGTAAAACGCAAGACGTTGAACCAATGCTCCGTTAATGTTGACGATGGGTCACTCAACATTGACCCAAAATAGGTTTACCGTCTAGTGTTGTTGTTCAGCTAGGGGGGCATCATTTAATCTCCAGGGGGGGAGGGGGTCTTGAGTATTTTTGAAATAAATAATTTCGGGCGGACCCTACATGAAATAAATAATATACTTCAAGAACTGTCACACTAAGGGGACTACCATTCAATCTCCGAGGGGGGGGGTGGCTGTAGTTTTTGTCGAGACATATTATTTATTTCAACCCGGCTCGGCACTGAGCTGAAAATAGCAAATTGTATTACATGCATGTAATACAATTTGCTATTTTCAGCTCAGTGCCGAGCCGGGTTGAAATAAATAATATGTCTCGACAAAAACTACAGCCACCCCCCCCCCCCCCCGGAGATTGAATGGTAGTCCCCTTAGTGTGACGAGTAATTCTATTAGCTGATTAGTGGGCTCCCTTACTGAGCCTTGACATGCTCAGAACACCTTTATCTATTTATATTGGACGAGTGAAGGTAAACACTCTCAAAAACCCACCATGCCCGATAACACCACCCTCTCGCCATCATCTGTACATCATTCATCTCATCAATGGACTGCACTGTTTTTATAGTATTACAATGTCACTTAAATGACCACTAGTGCCGAAAAGTAACGTGAAGCAACAATTTACTACGACTAATACTTGCAAGACATGGATTTCATAAAAATTAACAATAGTTTTGAAAGCAATCACATATCAAATCTTAGCCATTTGCAGTAGCTACCCTATTAAAATGAAACATGAAAGTCAAGTAAAATACGCTGATATTTCATTGGGTTTTTTTTCTCTAAAAGAGCTTATCATTGGTCTAATTTGAATTTGGGTAACACCAGCTTTATCATACATTTTAACGATAGATGTGATAATATCTATTACATGTAACTTAAATGGATATCTTGGTCACTCTGGAAACAATACTCAAATGGAAAAAAACACTTCTATAAATAAGTATATTCATGATTCATGATGCCGTGATAAACGACATTAAAAAGTGTTGATATATGATATTAAATATAATTTTTAATAGATTTAGTAGTATAATGCCCAATAATGTGACATTTCAATTTGATTATAACATCATATTTGTTTAGGTTGTAGAATATTGTGAAATTAAAAAGACCCGTATACAAATGAAATGATGATGTCATATTTCCCATTATCTGATAATACTATGATATATATTACAATTGGCGATATATTTCTAAACCTTATCAAACCATATTACATTATAAAGTCATATTCAGACATTCTAATAACATACCTATAATCCTTAAAAACGCATAGCGCGACTATGGTCGTTTTTAATGTTATTAGCCGTTTAAATCACAGTTATTGGGAACGAAATGTGTGTTACATTCACGATTTGCAAAAAGTTTGGTCACAAATTAAACCAATATGAGTCATTGTGACCCACTTGAAGTTGCGGTTCAGGGTAGCGAGACACAACTTCAAGTGGGTGAAAAATGAATCGTTCAATTTAGCGCAATATAATGGTTAATCATTAACTTACTATGCCAAAGTAAATATTCTGTAAATGTAATTTTGATATTGAGATTTTATACACTGTATATGTGTATTGCAATGTGATACAATGCCATATGAGTACACTCATTTGAGGATCTATAGGGGGCGCGGCAGTGGGCAACCTCGCCAAATAGGCCTATTCCCCCCCTCTCCAAAAAAAACGGGGGGAATTTTACATATTTCGGTGTCAGTGGTAAGTTGTCCGCAACTAAAAATATGTTTAATAGTCCAATTAGTTGATTTCTGAAGAGTTTAGGTCTGGACATAAACTGCACACACAAACCACTATACGCTACTACAGGACATTAACAAAGGCTGAACTGTAGGCTGTGATAGTGTCTGAACTCATTTCGTGGCTGCTACCATAGCCTTATTCAGTATCTTCTCTTCTTTCGTCTTCTCTTTCTCCACCCTTACCCTGTCCTCACAATGCAGGTCGCTCAGGTCAAAATGTGTACCTCCTACCTTTTATTTCTCTTCAGAAAAAATAGAAAATACTTGCCATTAGAAACCAAAAATAAATATTATGATTGTTATGTCAAACTGAAGAGTTTAGGTTCGGACATAAACTGCACACACAAACCACTATCCGCTACTACAGGACATTAACAAAGGCTGAACTGTAGGCTGTGATAGTGTCTGAACTCATTTCGTGGCTGCTACCATAGCCTTATTCAGTATCTTCTCTTCTTTCGTCTTCTCTTTCTCCACCCTTACCCTGTCCTCACAATGCAGGTCGCTCAGGTCAAAATGTGTACCTCCTACCGTTTATTCCTCATCAGAAAAATTAGAAAATACTTGCCATTAGAAACCAGAAATAAATATTATGATTGTTATGTCGAACCACTCATTGAATATTGTAGTTCACTTTGGGGTATCTGCTCGAAAGGAAATCAGACTAAGATTATTAAAATCCAAAAGAAAGCAGCAACATTAATACTAGAGGCACCTCCCATAACCCCAAGTAAACAATATTAATGTTTCAACAGCTAAAATGGTTACCGTTTGATGAAATTGTAAAATTATTCGTTCCTAGAACACATCATAAATCCTCATCTTACACAGGCGTAATTTTATGGAATGCCTTACCAGAAAACAAAACATCTTCAGAAATATTTACCCGTTTACCAAATTAAAAAAATTGTATATTAAAAAAACTTAAGAAGAAAATAAAAATAGATAATATCAAGTAATTCGCCGATACAATGTACCATATATTGTTCAACAATTATGTTATTCAATTTCTATATATATTGTCTTTATTGTTTGTACATAGCTTATATACTGCTCTGCAAAGGCACCTTTAGCCTTTGCGTGGCAGTAAATATGCATGTTTTAAATACTCCTTTCTGATTATACTGTATATATGTTATTACTTTATTCATTATTAATTATGTATTATGTATTTTGTATATTTGAATGTTTGAGAGCGCCGAGGACGATGGGGAAATGCTCATTGGGCTTACCCTCTTTAAATAAAGAATTTATTATTACTATTAATATTATTATTATTATTAATATTATTATTATTATTATTATTATTATTATTATTATTATTATTATTATGAACATGCTGTATTGTACATGTTCACCAGATAATGACGAAAAGTACAATGTTAATTTCTCTAAACGAGAACTAATTAAATCTATCGCTCAGGCAACTGATTCGGCAACTGGCCCTGATGAGATTCACTACCAGTTTCTGAAACATTTGCCTGATGTATCACTTGATCTGTTGCTTCTACTCTTGAATGATCTGTGGCAATCTCATGATTTCCCAGATGGATGGAGAGAAGCAACAGTGATCCCGATCCCTAAACCTGGAAAAGATCGAACAGATCCTAATAATTATAGGCCAATAGCATTGACAAGTTGTCTTTGCAAAATCATGGAGCACATGATCAATCATCGTCTCACATGGTTTTTACAAGACAATGACATAATAACTAAATATCAATGTGGTTTTCAAAAAGGAAAAAGCACCACAGACCGTTTGGTCAGATTAGAGACTTATATCCGTCAAGGTTTTTTTAAAAATCAACATACAGTTGGAGTATTTTTTGATTTAGAAAAGGCCTATGATACCACATGGAAGGGTGGTATCATGAAAGATCTCCATGAAATGGGCCTGAAGGGTAGATTACCCTTATTCATTGACAATTTTTTAAAGGGGAGAAAATTTAAAGTCCGCTTGGACAACACCCACTCTTCACTAAATCCACAGGAGGAGGGTGTCCCACAAGGTAGTATCCTTTCACCAACTCTATTTACCGTTAAAATAAACAGTATAATTGATGCTTTACCAGACGATATTGAAAAATCATTATATGTTGATGATTTGGCTGTTTACTGCCAGTCAAGCAATATGGCAATAATTGAGCGGCGCCTGCAAGGTTGCCTCGATAAGTTGGTGACTTGTGCGGATGAGAACGGCTTTAAATTTTCTCCCACAAAAACTTTATGTGTACATTTTTGTAAAAAAAATGGCTTACAGCCTGAGCCCGATCTCAAACTATATGGACAACAGCTTCCTGTTGAAGAGCAGGTCAAATTTCTTGGGGTTTTTTTCGACAAGAAGCTCAGTTTTACTCCACACATCAAATATATGAAAGATAAGTGTAGGAAAGCATTACAATTGCTACGAGTTATATCCAGCAAGGATTGGGGTGGTGACCGGACAACCTTACTGAGGATTTACCGGTCTCACATCAGATCCAAACTGGATTATGGTTGTATTGTTTATGGTTCAGCGAGACGATCGTACTTAGCAGTACTTGATCCAATCGCGAACCAAGGTTTGAGATTATGCTCAGGGGCATTTCGGACATCACCAATCGAAAGTCTTCAGGTGGAGACCGGTGAGCCCTCTTTAGAGACTCGCCGGTTGAAGCTGAGCCTGCAATACTATATGAAGATGAAAGCAAATCCTGAGAACCCGGCATACTCGTGTGTTGTCAACCCAGAGTACAAGAGACTGTTTAATAACAAGCCAGGGACTATACCTACTTTGGGTATAAGACTTCAACCCCATCTGGAGGACATGAAGGTGGAGCTCGACGCAATTAGCGTCGTGCGCCCATCAGAATGTCCACCCTGGCTTCTCCAACAGCCTAATATACTTTTTAACCTCTCAGATCTCAGGAAAGGAGACACCTGTCCCCTTGTCTTCCAGAGCATGTTGCTAGAGCTATTTTGTAGATTTCCGAGGCACCGGAAGGTGTATACTGACGGATCAAAGGAAGACAAGAGGACAGCTATGTCCTTTGTCTGTGATGATCATGAATTTAGCTGCCGCATCAACGATGAGGCTTCAATTTGCACAGCAGAGCTGTTAGCTATTGAAGCTGCCATCGAATACATCTGGGATAGTAGTGACGAGGAGTTCATGATCATCACAGACTCGCTATCTTCATTGCAGGCTCTTAAGAGTCAAAAACTCAACAACCCAATTGTTTCCAATATTTTGCATATGTGTCACCACTTATCTGGGCACAAGGACATTATTTTTTGCTGGGTACCCAGCCATATTGGAATACTGGGCAATGAACGGGCTGATGTTTTGGCCAAGGCTGCCCTGGATAAGACGAAACAGTTTTATTATATACCATATACTGATTTCAAGTACAACATCTCTGTCTACCTTGATGACATTTTGCAAGGTGAATGGAACATCAATGTCACCAGCAAATTGTTCGAGGTACAACCAATCATTAAGCGATCTTTTACACCAATAGAACGCCGAAGAGATGACGTTGTCTTATGCAGGGCCAGAATTGGCCATGCCTATTTCACAAACGGCTATTTATTGAGAGGAGAATTGCGACCTATGTGCTGCAATACTCGTCTCACTGTAAGACATGTCCTTCTCAGTTGTGCGAAATATGCGCACATCAGAAGGAAGTATTTTGCATTTAATTTCTTATTTGAGCTATTCAGGGACACCCCTGCTGGTTTTATTATTCAGTTCCTTCGGGAATGTAACCTATATTCTATGTTTTAATTATTAGACTTAGACTTGTAGTTTTTACACACTCCAATTTCATGGAGATATAGTGACTTGATAAGTCGTTCATTTTATAATAACTTCATATTTTACATTATTTATACTGATATTTTTATACTCATTAAACTGTGTTGTAGTGCAGGCGCTACAACATGTCATCAGACTCGTTACATATAGGTGCCAGGAGCATCGTCATCTTATCATACCAAAAACTTTAAACTGAATATTTTAGTACGATCATGCTTTTATTGGCTTTGTCTTTCCTTTACTACTTTAACTATACAGTATGGGATATTGTAATACCTGGAATTTTCACTTAAATGGCCATACTGGCCGAAAAGAGAAGTAAAGCAAATATTTTACTTACTTACTTGTACATAGCTTATATACTGCTCTGCAAAGGCACCTTTAGCCTTTGCGTGGCAGTAAATATGCATGTTTTAAATACTCTTTTCTGATTATACTGTATATATGTTATTACTTTATTCATTATTAATTATGTATTATGTATTTTGTATATTTGAATGTTTGAGAGCGCCGAGGAAGATGGGGAAATGCTCATTGGGCTTACCCTCTTTAAATAAAGAATTTATTATTACTATTAATATTATTATTATTATTAATATTATTATTATTATTATTATTATTATTATTATGAACATGCTGTATTGTACACGTTCACCAGATGTACTTTGTATTAATTGTGTACAGTTATGGCTTCACACCACATTTTGAGAAAACTTGATACCGTGGTGTATAGTACTGCACAATGCTAAACATATACACTATGATGGTGCGCATCTGGTGAGTCGTTGCTGCTCAGAGTGGTTACATCGACCCCCTTCCCATCATCACAATTGGCTCCCAATGTGGTGGGGTTCTGGTATGATTACTAGTAGTAGTACTTTTCGCCCCGATCTGTTGCAGCCTCCACGAGTCTTCTGGCCATAATCTTCGGGCAGATTGCCATTGGCATACCCTGGTTCCTCCGCAAGACAACGGTGATAATACAGCTCCAGCATCAGTGAAGTCACTGGTGTAGGCCATGGTAGCCTTGAAACAACCAGTAATAGAGTGTTAGACATTATGTGTCTCACTTGGGATAAATGGAGGTGATAATCCTTAGATTTTGTTACTCTGGGGACTATCCAACCTAAGGATAGCAGAGCTGTGCGAAATACCACAGAGTTTCAGCATTAAATTGCCTAGCGAAACCCAAGTCTCCAGCCGTCTGAGCATGTCTGGGGTAAATCCCCTAGACATGCTCAGAACCCCTTATTGGGCGAGCGAAAGAAAACGCTCTCAATAACCCACCATGCCCTATCACCCCCACCCTCACATCATTCATCTCATCAATTGACTGCAACGTTTTTATCGTATTACAATGTCACTTAAATGACCATGTGTGGCGAAAAGTGACGTAAAGCAATAATTTACTACTCCTACTACTGCTACTACTCCCAATGTGGTATGCATATGAACCCTCAAAAAAGTAACGGTGAAGGGTGTGACTGTGCATAAATGGTGGTGGTGAAGCGAGTCGCTTAGCCATCATGAATAGGCTGCCAGTGGAATCCGCTAGTATATATAGCAACTGATAACATGCTCCTGACATGCTCCAGACTATTCGTCGACCCCCTTCCCATCGTCACATAGACATTCCAGTATTACTAAACATTAAAGTGGATAATCTGGGCATGGCAATTAGTAGATTTCCGCTATCAGGTATTAAGCGTTATTATAAATATATTGAGTCAGTTGTGACGATGACATCATTTTTGCAATGTGGAAAGTTTATCAGACAGAGACGTTTTTATTTATGATTACATGGAAATTGTATCAACCTTTATAATTTCACTAAGACAGCACTACACACAAATACTGTAAAAAAGGCACATTCAAATTGGGAAAACTATTTACATTTAAACTAAATGAATCACGTCAAAATGCACATGTATCTTCTCATAATAGCGTATTCTTCTTATTTATTTATTTATTGTTTATTTATTTTTTTCGACATCGCTCCCCTGATTTATTAATTCAAGTTTAATTCTGAGAGGCATATGTAGCCAAACTTGAACATTATTTCTCGTTGTTTGTTTCAGATTGGGTCAGTCATCATGGCCAGTGTGAAGAAGTCTGTGTTGATGGAGTATATACAGTGTACTCTGTGCATGGAAGACATGCAGAGATCTTGTATTCTACAGTGTCATCATAGTTTTTGCGTAGATTGTCTAGAGAAGTACATGGCACAATCCACTGACCCACAGAAGATGACCTGTCCTATTTGTAGAAAGATCACGACCATTCCTGATGGCGACCTCACCAAACTGCCACCAAACTTCTTCATGGACAACCTGAAGGAGCTGATCACTAAGGAGACTGATGGTGATGAAGATGAGATGAAAGTGACGGCTAGTGCTGATGGAGAAGTTAAAGTGTTGATATGTTCACTAGAGGATTGCCAAGATGAAGCCATTATGTATTGCACAGCATGCCAAGGGTATCTGTGTCACACATGTACTGATGAGCATGCTGGTCATCGACTAACCAAGAACCACGTAACCATAAGAGCAGAGGAAGTGAGGACTTCAGTGGAAGCCAAAGGCAGAGTGACCTCATCAACTAAATCACATCACCCATGTGGCAGACACCCCAACCACATGCTTGACATGCACTGTAAAACATGTTATGAGGTTATATGCTATGAATGCATAACCACAGAACACAGCGACCATCATATTACATCTCTACGTCCCTTTGTCAAACCTTGTGAAGAGAGACTGGATAAATTACTGAAAAGGATTGACTAGTTACTGAAGTATGTAGATTTGGCCAGACAGACCTCTCAGCAACAGGTAGACAAGGCTCAGCATCACATTGTCAGCCTGAAGACACAGGTGACCAGCACGTTCACACAGATTAGAGAGAAGCTGGCTCAGCAGGAAGAGAGGCTGATGTCAGACCTGGAGAGAGCAGCATCTAGGGTGGACAAAGTGGCCTCATCAACAGAAGATGAACAGCAACTGGTAGAAGTCAACTTAGAAAGCCTTTGCTTCTTGGGACAGAGTCTGCTGACAGGTGACGTGTATGACCAGATGAGCAACCTGCCCAGCCTAGAGGAGGCTGTGGAGAAGAGGTGGAGGACAGAGATACCTGGTGTGGTGTGGAGGGATGAGGATGTGAAGAAGATCAATATGTCTGATGTACATCATCTCACTCTGACAGAAACCTCTCATGTAACACATGTGTTACAACACCTAGAAGAAGATAGCGGCAGTGACCGGTTGCTACATCAAGAACTAGGAGCTTCTAGTTTGTCTGATAATGATCAGCAGACATCATATACCCGAGAAATATATAGGTTTAGTGTGACTGGCTCTGTGTTTGGCCTTCTTCTGTACAACAATACTATATTCTTGGTGAATGGTGATGCTGCATTGTACATGTACAGTAGTAGCGGTGACTTGATTAAGAAGCATGAAGTGATTGGAATGAAAGCATCACGTGATGTCACAGTGATGACACAGGATGATGGTGACAAGCTGATCATTACATCAGAAAATTATTTAGATTACATCCCGGTTAAAATTGCAGGTGACACTTGTATACTCGGCAACACACACTGTAAAAGCCTTAACTACGAGCCCTATGGACTTTGTGTAAATCACAATAATAACCTGGTTGTAGCAGATAGAAATAATGGCAGCCTTCATGTGTATAACAGTTCAGGTGGAGAGATAAACACGATCAATCTGAAAGCAGGTGATAAAATGTTATATTACGTGTCACCAGATCCCTCAGGCAGTTACGTCGTTACGGACAACTCAAATCAGATCATCTGGATTGATGGACAGGGAGCTCAGCAGAGACGTTGTAAAGGCACGGCATGTGGTTTAGCACTGTCTGGTCTCCGTGGTGTAGTGAGAGATTCAGAGAACAGATACCTGGTGGCTGATTATGGTAACAACCAGCTGTTGTTATTCAGTAAAGATGGAGGTGACGTGAGATGTCTGATCAAAATCACCAAACCTTACAGTTTATATCTGGATCTGCAGCAGAACAAGCTGTGTGTTGGTACATTGACTGATCAGGTGGTGGTGTATGATTACGACATGTTACTGGGAGAAGACACATATGCAATAAAATACAACCTAATAAGATTGGGCATCAAGGTTTAATGTTTGTGTCTGACAATGCACACTATTAGCAAGATATCCTGACTATATGACTAAACAATTTCAGTAACATCGGATTTTAATTATCAATTAACTTATGACCTAATTAAGATCTAATTAGGGCACTCTGTCCACCACTCACAAGAAATGCTTCTCCCTCAATTCTTATCCGATTTCAATTCTGGTTGGTTTTTTTGAAAGAGCTTGTGCCTGTGCATTAAACTTCCTCACGGATTAAAGGAATTTTGATTATTAATTACCTTGTGACCTAATTAGGACCTGATTTGGGCACTCTGTCCAGAAATAACAAAAAATGCTTCTTCTCCCTCAATTCTTAACATATTTCAATTATGTTTGGTTTGTTTGAAAGAGCTTGTGCCTGTACATTAAACTTACTCGCGGACTTTAGAAATTTAAATTATTATATAACTTATAACCTAATTAAGACCTAATCAGGGCACTCTTCCCACAATTCACAATAAATGCTTCTCCTCCCTCAATTATCTGATTTCAATGTTGTTTAGTTTATTTGAAAGAGCTCGTGCATGTGCATAGAACTGCCTCACGGATTTCAGAAATTTTAATTCGTAATCGACTTGCCCTAATTAAGGATGAGCTTCTGTGTCATTGACACTCCGTTTTTTTACATATTGTAAGTGAAGTCTAATGTTAATCTTATCAGTAAAACACTGTAGATATAATAACCATGATAACATGTGTACATATAAACAACATTAAATCATACTGTTACTGGATGTGAATCAGTAAAATAAAATACAAATATGTGTGTTGCCACCATATAGTCAAGTTTGTTAATAGCAATCTCCCTTCAAGGATATGCACATTTAAGTAACTGCCATCTTAAGATGAGCAACATAACCCGATACCTTGTGGCTCACGTATGATCGTCACATTTATATATTTTTTTCAAAATCGCTAAATACACCAAAGAACGTTGTTGGTAATCCTGAAAGTCTGAATATGGAAGCAATATAGACAGATATTTCTTGTTACTTGAGGGCAGTGTCATCTCATTCATCTCACCGTCCTCAGGAGGTTCCCCTGGCCTAGTTTAGCCTATATGTGCAAAAAGGTCGCATAAAACCCGTTCATTTCCTTTCAGTTGCGCCACCAATTTTATATCGAAAATTACATATGCAATTCCAGCTCTTTATTGATGAAGAATATTAGAGTATAATTCATCAGTCATTAGGTTTAACAGTAAACTTATTTAAAACACGACACACTACCCAATGTTGGATGAATATTGGCACACCGTCTGCGACACGGGCCTAACATTTAAGCAACATTGGCTCAAGAGATCATGCTATTTGGGCAGTGTTGTTTTCTGGTTATAAAAATAACTTCATGACGATCTGTTTAATCATTGCACCACTACGCAACACTATATCTTTTTTAATGCATTTTGTTTGACGATTAAATCACTGTTATTGGGAATGAAATTCGCGTTTACACATCAAAATTTGGAACGAAACACAACTTGAAGCAGGTTAAAATTTACTTGCGTAAAATAACTACGCTTAAAAAAGATGGTTTGTCCTCGATCAATATAAAGATGATTGGGATTGATGTTAACTAAAATCTGTTTATTAGGGGTCGTAAAAACGTTTAGTGGATGTTAACTAAAATCTGTTTATTAGGGGTCGTAAAAACGTTTAGTGGATGTTAACTAAAATCTGTTTATTAGGGGTCGTAAAAACCTTTAGTGAATGTTAACTAAAATCTGTTTATTAGGGGTCGTAAAAACGTTTAGTGGAAGACATATATCCACTTGTTTACTATTACACTCACATGGAGTGCTTGACCCCAGCTTGACCTAATATGCCATAGCCAATCAGGGAACGCGTAGTGAAGAGTGCGGTTTGTAAACATGCTGTGGTAAAATGGCAGCGTCCAGGATGCCACATGATGTTTTGAAAACACCGAGAAAACTCGTTTCCCGTGATAATGTAGACGTTTGTATAATTTGCTGCGATACGACAAAATAAGGCTGAAGATGTCTGAACACAAGCAAGCACTTGTTGGACGAATTAACAAACATAAACGCTGATTTTAAACAATTATTCGCCGAGTTTTGCCACAACAGACAATTTCACACGTGTTCGATGTGTGCGAACCGTCTAATAAAAAACATCAGAAGGCGTGAACGCATCAAACCATTAGAAATAGAATTGGAAAATGAAATCACCGAAATGAAGAAGAGCTCACAATTATTTTTAAAGTCGTTTGTGAGCAAAAAACGGATCCATTCTTCTTGGTCCAACATCCTGTCAGCTGTAACCAGTGTTACTGTCAGTGACTCTCCACTGTCGTGCCGGCGCAGGGACTCATACCACTACCAGTAATAGACCTACATCTGCTGTCACAGTCGACTGTCAGCCTGCGGGCAGTTCCATGGACACGATACTGGCTACACCTACAAAATCATCGAGGCCTACCACAAGTGATATTCAGCTGAGCCCCTGCACACCCCGTCCTAGGTAAGTAGCTAGCCTAACAAAGTTAACAAAAAAATTATAGGGTACATCATACCCAGATTGCAAGCTACTGTTTTTAATATAACACTTTTTTTATGTACCGTAAATAGAATCCAAGGCGGGAAGGGTTTGAGCATATTTAGGCCAATTTTGGGGACTTTTTAGATAATTTGATGCAAAAACGGTGGGCATGCGACCCCCCTCTGGATCCGCGCCTGCCCCCAGGAAATTATAAATTCTATCAGAAGTCTCTAGTGTGGGGTTTATTAGGATTCTATTAGGCTCTCCTCATTTTGGCGCCTAAGTACCTATTGCTAATTTCATTGAACTTTTCTGAATAATGTAGGCCTATGTGATTTATCATTAGTTAGCAGGGTTAGAGGGGTATATAATATTTTTTCTTTCCCTTTCTTATGCTCAGTGCAATCATTCATGATAAGTCCTGACTAGACTGAGGTGCATGTTGTTGACTGCATGTTGTTGACTGCAACAATTCACCCATCTTGTTCTGTGTATCAAGACGTATCGACACAATATCATGGATACGCATCACGATACTCATAAACCGGCAATATCAGGATGAAAAATAGAAAAAAACATGAATTAGTCAGAGTAAACTATATTGACACATATAAATCATGTAAATTGAATTGGAAGATATTATAACTGAAAAATATAACTGTATATATGACTGTAAAGAATACGCTCAAAGACATTTCCTGTTATTTTTAATAAGAGTAGCCTTTAATTTCGATACAGCGATATATGACAGGATGAATCTATAATATTATCAGAAATATATATATTTATATACAAATTAATAACTAGAGACTCAGCTATTCAACACAAATAAAAAGAAAGTGGTCCTAAATAATTTATGTGAAAAAAATATTTAGGGATCTGAAAAAAGGGAAATTTACTATCAGGATCTTCCTAAATTTACCAATTTATTAGGTCAGTCTTAAAATAATTTGTGGAAAGAGAAAATAATTTTAATTTTGAATATTTTTTCACGGCAGTTAAGATACAAGTGCTATCTCCCAGCCAGAGGATATTCCCAACAAGAATACCAGGACCTGTCACCATACAATATGTGAATGACCCGGATGAAAAAGCCAGGAGGTCTATAAACTTTCCTTCTGCTACTTTGCAAGGTGGATTTTCAGTCACAGGATCTGCACCAAATTATCTCACTGTTGCCTCTAGGGTGGGTGAATTATTCAAGTATATAATATTCATTTTAACCGTAAAGTGTCAAAATAAAACCTAGTAATGTTAATTTTAACCGCCCATTTACATAAATTTATGTCTCAATGCAGCGACACAAAAATTCCTATAGTTGTCAAATAGGGATTAGAAAATGTGTCAATGCTCATATATAAAAAAAAATCTTTGGTATACAAATAATTTTTAGTTCTTCGCAAAATAAAAAAAACAATAACAGGTTTTGCTGTTCGCAAAAAATATATTGTATGTCAAACTGTTAAACAATTAAGTTAATGGGTCATGAGTCAGTGTTTCATCTAGGATTCAGAAGGGGCATGGCGCCACCTATCATTAGGGGCACCTTATTATGCACGCTAGGCACCCAATTAGGCGTTTTCAATACGCCCTCCCCCAATTAAGGGTATAAATAGGATCAGTTAGGTATGTAAACATCGCCAGTTATTACTATATATACTTATACCCAGGCCGATACCAGGTATTGCGTCATAGGTGTGAGTGCCTGACATCAGTGACTGGGGTGTTTCCCACTGTCACAATGGCCTGGGTGGGTTGAATATGACGTAACAACAGTTAAAAAAGGCATTTCACTGTCCTAATATTAGAAAGGCAACATGGCGCACATGAAGGGCAACATGACACTCGTGAAGGGCAACATGGCGCCCATGAAGGGCAACATGGCGCTCACAAAAGAAAGAGCTTGATGAAACACTGTGAGTTCATCATGTATTTTTTTTAAATAAATGATTTGTTTTTTTTCTTCTTTTTTAGAATACAATGTGACAGAAAAAACTCCTGCAAAGAAAGTCCTGCAGTTTGGGGAAAGTAGAATGGAAAAATTTCCTCACCTATCCAATCCATAAGAAAATCAAAACTGCTAACACAAATATGTTGAAAGATATAGCAAGTTTCTATAATCTTATCGCAAATGTTAAATCAAAGCACCTACATGAATATTATAGATGGAAACGTCCCCTTGGAGTTGAAAGGTCCTAAACTGTCACTGGCAGCATCTTCTTACTCCAAGGGGACAAATAGTGAGCTATGTACATTTATTTCTAAACAGCTCCTAAAGCTTTAAAGCTGATTAATTATATATCAATAAACAAATTAGGTCGTTTACTGGTATGTTTTTAAAATAATATTATGTACATTAAAAGTATTGTGCTTCTTGAAATATTACAATGATAATAATTAAAATTTCACTTTTCAGGTCCCAGCTATTAGTGTGGTTATATTATAAGAAATAAAATGTGAGTTATTTTTGAAGTGGTGTATGAATCATTCTGTCTTCCTATATCTGCTGTCGGCCATGGCTATACTACTTTGTATATATATGTTGTTTCCTGGGATGTAAAATGCTTTGCTTTTGTTAGCTTATATGGTAATGGTATATTAACCCTTTGAACACCTTTGTCACATTACCGTACCCCATGACATATTTTGAAATGAATTAATTCTAGAAAAAATTGTTTAATACAGCAAAGTAAAGATTTCCTTATTTTGTTCACATTTAGATGGGAATTGCGGAAGCATTTCACATCTGAATGTAAATAAGTCTGATATGTAATGACTGGGTGTCAAAAGGGTTAATTTAAAACACAGTATTAATTATCCTGAATCTCACTTATTTTTATGAAAAAGGAGTGTATGAGTTATACAATCACATTATATACCTTTTTATTCCAATAAACTTCAAAATTTTGATAAATCCCCCCCCCCCCCGTGATTTGAAAATAAAGCCGGTGATCATGTACACTATATGATCATAGAAAAACTACTCTATAAGCAAATAAGCGCCCATCTCCCCTGTAATCTCAATGTGTATTCAAATTAACGCCCCTGCATTTATTAGAATAAATACAGTATGTATATGGTATATACATGTATATATGTCTGATTTGAGTGTATGTATTTTTATTGTTGTAGAACTGCTTAAATGTCTTTTTTTTGTAGTATGTACTAGTATGCAAAAATACTAAAAAACATAATTAAAAAAACTAATATGCAATGTGTATGTCATGCAAGCATGCTTAATGGTATGAGCCTTCTAGAATATTATAAAATTAAAATGCTTGCACAGAAACAATGCATGTCAATTTGTCTTCAATGTCTTTTTCCCATTTCAATTGTCATTTTTTTTAATTACCTTGAAGTTATTTCTTTAAATTGATATAATTTTTGATAGTTAATTGTTTTAAGTTGTGAAATATAAAAAAATGTTAAAATACAACAAAATCATATAATTATTTATAATTGATAAGAATTTATAAATTTATTAATTTATTATTTATTTGTAAAAATAAGAAAGAAGCACTTCATGTAATAATTTTGAGATTAAAACGTGTCTATTAAATCATGCTTATTTCACTTCATCTGTTTTTTACAGGAAATATTGCTTTTTCATTGTGTAATATCTCTGTTGTTTCACTAATTATGCAACACACCTGTCACTATATAGATCAATTATCATATTTTAGGTTGCAAATTGAGAAAAATGAGTTTTCATATTTTTTTTTTATTGTATTTGTTGAATTAGGGCCTCACTTATTTCAGCTTATATGGTTTGCAGATGCAGCTGGCCTGATAATCAGGCCAGCTGCGTCTGCAAACCATATTATGAAATAAGTGAGGCTTGGATAAAAGCATTTTCACTCTCTGAATACTAAATTTATTTTTTTCATTTGTTTATGCTGAATTTCACAACACATGTATGTATTTTTTCAGGTCATTGTTAATTACAAGAAATCGACAAAGCTTGGGATATTTCGACAAGACAACATGGAAGTAAAAATTGCCCGAGGTCTAGTGCAAGGATAAGAACGTGGCAAAGCTCAAATCGTGAATGCAATTTGTGCTGATACTGGCTACTGGTGAGTATGACTTAAATGACTCTGATTTATTTCCAATCTCCATTTTGCCGGCAATACCCCCCGCCCCAAATGAAATGAATCGGGCTTTAGGCCACCTTTGTGCACAAATAGGCTAAACTGGGCCAGGAAAACCTCCTGGCGATGGTGAGATGATTGCGATGACACTGTCCTCCAGACACAGGATACGAAATTCGAGCCCTGGCGGTCTGAGGCCGAGCACGCTACCTCTCGGTCACGGAGGCTCCCCACAATATTGACTTTCACACGTGGATGGGGAAGAAACATTTTTGTTTCTTACAAACCGCCGAGACCGGGAACCGAACCCCGAACTCTGGCGTGAAAGGCAGCGGTGCTAACCACTACCCTAGGGCCCCCGCCCCCCCCCCCCGCCCCAACTTTGTCGGGCGGGGGATATTGGCGTCACATCAGATGCCCGGGAATCCGTCCATCTGTCCACGTCTTGTTTCCAGAGCAGATCAATGAAACCCCTGGAGTGGGGGGTGGGGGTTTCATATTGCACAGATGCATCCCGTAGGGATGTAGATTACCTTTAGGAGTTTTTGAACTTTGACCTACTTAAGTGGCCGACCATTGGCAATAATTAACTTCAATATGCATGATATCTGGCAAAGCATGGCAGATAGCTAGACCATTACTACAAAACAAAATTTGCCGTTTCAGACAGGGCTATGCCCTGAAAAAATTATGGTGTCGTCTCGCCAAAAGTAAATCATATCTTCAATTTTGTCACCATTTTTATCAACGAGAATACATTTTTTAGAATAAATATTTTTAAAATTATGCTTGTGTTTTCTTACGGTTCACTTGTCTATCAGACAGTTTTGAAGAAGCTCAATGCAGAATGTAGAGACCTATGTTCCCTGAAAGTTTCTCCAAATAACTTGGCAACATTCAAGCCATGCCCCAATTCTACATGATGTGCTTGGAGAGATTTCTAATAAAGAAAATAAGAAGAAACGTGAAGTAGTGACGTCAGATGGCCCTATAGCTATGGCAGGAGCAGCACTCCTGAAAAGTAGAAATCCACATATGTCGGCCATGCAGCACATCAATGGACTTTTGTTAGATTTTGGAGAAACAAAATAAAAAACTATAAACATTCTTGCTAAATCAAATATCTCTGTAGCACCTTCAACATTGAGTAAAAAAAATTACAGATTGCACAACACCACACAGACAGTGTGATCCGCCCTTTACTTCAAAGAACTGAACTATTACAGAATTCCCTTCTGTCTAAATTACCATTCAGCACAGGTCCAGTCTACACATTGGATGGCTTATCAAGGCAAACAATATTGTGGGTGCTCCATATGAAACCATGTGCCATAGGGTCCACCTGTTTTATTTCATTTCCCGAACACAGTACATACAGCATCCTTGGTGACAATCTGGATCACAGAGTGGACACATTCTACAGAACAAAAGATAGAAAAAGTAAAGATCTGCATTGGTTTTTACTGCTTTGTGCCGAGCACAATGTGAATGTACCGGCTGATCTATCTACTAACCACACAAAGTGTGACATAAACAGTGTGAATAATTCTGAATTTTTACCAGATATTAGTGACAACAACACTTTAAGGGATCAATTCATATTTCACGGCATGGAGTGCATCAGTATATTCCAAAAGTAGATACTGCATATGGAGCTAATATCATGGAGCGCATTGTATTTGGTGATGTGTTGACGAATGAGCGGGCATACCAAGGTCAACTTGACATGTCAAATTCTAAAACGAGGCAGATTGCATGGATGGTGTGATACACCAACCTGAAGGACTTCACCTATGTATGAACCTGTGCAAACATATTTTAGAGATTTTTTTCACTAAGTCTAGTGTTAATGAGGCTGGACTTTGTCAAATCTTGCAGTTCTTGCAGACAGGAGACATGTGAATTTTGATATGACCAATGCATACAATGCAAGCAGGAATTTTTTGAATGATGCCCTAGATGGACACATTGTGGCTGCTGGAATACATCTTTTCGACATGGAAGATCAAGATAGTCAGCCCAAAAAACACTTTCCTGATGAAAAACGTTTTGCTGAGAATAAAGAGTACCAAAAGCAGTACCTTCATGATATTGCTGCTCTTCTTGTGGATGAGTATGTGTTGTCGTATACCATACAAGGCATCCAGACTGCAATGGCTGAAATTGTCGAGCACAAAGACAAATTTGAAAGAGCTGTAGGACATGACAGTCGATTTTATTGTAATGTAGGAAATTGTGCTAAACCATACAAGACCATTGGCTGGCTGAATCATCATTGAGAAACACTTGATTAATGTTAAACTGCCATCACCACGTAGAGATGAGCCTGATGATGCATATGATGGCAAATACAACTACGCTACATCATTTTTGCAAATGGCCCCCTTGTACAGAGATACAACGGATGCAATCAAAACGGGAGATGGGGACCGCATAGCCAGAAACATAAAATTTCTCATGCTGAACTTTTCAGTTAGTACCCACATAAAATAGCGCTTATGGCTGTGGCGCATACAAGGCTATTTAAACACACTACTTTCTGACCGAGAAGCATTCCGCTATAAACACAATCTGTGTGTTAATATTTCAGGTTGTCCAAGGCATTGTATAGTCAATGACAATCTGGTTAAAATCCATGTACACAAAATGAAAGGGCTGATGCGAGCCATGGGGGGGGGGGGGCAAATATTTCATTTCCTGCATGCCACAAAGCTGTTAAATGTCTGGATTTTTGCAGCAAATAACAGAATCATTCTCTGATGAAATAAAAGTAAAACATGCAGAGACAGATAACAAAGACGATATAAGAGAAATGACACATTTTCTCGGAGACAACGATATAATGACGAGGCATGTTGGCAGGGAACATAGGACATTTCCAAATTTTCCTGCAGATATGCTCAACAAATTGAACATAATAGAACTGCACAAATGGTTGACACAGAAAAAAAACGTGCAGCTGATGAAATGCAATTCATTGCTGAATAGTGTTTAGGACATCATGTCACATCTTTTTGCTTGTGACAGATTATCTGAAAAAAACAATGTACGTAATTAATATATGACTATGGTGTCTTGACTATATGGTGATAAAAGGACATTCGACACTGAAAACAGTTAACCTGTATCAATATCATGCTGTCATTTATGCCTTTACGTTTATTTACCATTTCTCCATTATGCATTTGAGATATTATTTGAAAATAACATATCTCCACAATATTTTTCATCAGACATTATGAGGTCAAAGTTATTCATTTGAATAGACCCCACCATGTTCTATTATACAAGGGATGATGGGTCACATGCCAGTTTCGAAGAATGACATACATGTAGCATCCTGAACATTTTTTTATTTTAAATTAATAATCATCATGCAGTTAATTGTTGAAGTGAAATCTAAAACTCATTAATTTAGATTTTGTGGGGATGCAACAGATGCAATCAAAACTGAAAGTTATGAAAAGCCCATACCATATAATTTTAAAAATTTGGGCCTGTACTACTTGCACCAATTCATACATTTAAAAAAGTAAGACAAATCTGGTAGTTATTACCATGATTACAGCACTTGCTTGTAGCATCCTAAAATATATTACATAAATGATTTAATAAAGCAAAACAAGGATGTTTGAATTTCTAATAATTTTATTACAAGTGCTCTGTCTTACATAAACATGTATTTTTATTCAGCTTGAGAGGGTACTTTTAATTTCAAAAGCAATTACCATCTCAAGGTGAATGTAAAATATAATTCACTGTAACTTAAACATGGTAAAAGGGCTCAGGAAATGAGTAGTTGCATTTGCTTAAATAGGAATACACTTTGCAGTAGTGGTACACACAGACTTACACGAATTTATGCCATATCGATGTATTAAAACTCAATTTCATAATTGTGAAGTTTTTTGTCTGGAAGAGCTTTAATTAAACAACTTGAGGTGCCAAGCGGGTAATTGATATGCCTACTAGTATGGACAACAATGACAAATTGAAAAGGATGTTTAACTGGTCATCATGTGCAACTGAAACAGCAACTGGTTTCAGCTGCAAGGCTGAAAGATTTATTCAATAAATCTAGCATGTGGGCAGCTTCACGTTTGCCACTTTTGTTAATTTAAGTACAAAATCCACTTTGTTGCGACATCCAAACAACTGGAACTGATAAGATTTTGTAACACATATGTACATGATATTTGATTATTTGTGTACTAACTTGGAGTCATGGTACATCATACATACATGTAGACAATGTTGTTTGGGATTTTAAGAATACTGAACAATGCATAATCTATCACTTGGACAAATCATTGTAGAAGCAAAATGTCATAAGAGAACATTGTTTACATATTTGTATTCATATTTGTATACATATTTTTCAATATGTATACATTTGAATGTTCTATCAATTAATTAAGCCTTATCCTGCTGATCATTTTAACCTGTTTTACAATTAACTCACTGATATTGGGAACAAAATGTGCAATTAAACATCAAGATTTGCAAATGTTTGGTCGCAAATTAGAAAAATTGAGTAATTTTCACCCATTTGACGTTGTAAGTCGTGGTACTGGTGGTGAGACACAACTTCAAATGAGTGAAAATTTAAATAACCTAACTTAACAGGATAAGGGTTGAAGTGAACTGGGAAATGTTGAGGAATAAGGGTATGTTAGTCTTAGTTACATCATTTCAACTCTTAGCATGTAATTAGTATGAACATGATCAACATGTAAAATACATGAGAGAAAAAGATAAATGCAATGCAACTTTTTATATGAGATTGCACACATTTAAATTGTTTGTCGTTAATAAAATATTCACCTGCTACATTTATGTATTTTATCTAGTGATACCATAAATTATATCATTTTCGTTGGATATTTGAGAGGAAAACATCATACAAATTTGGGACTTGGACTGATACAGTATTAAATTCCACATTTAGTATTTCAATTGGTTTGTGTTGTCTGAAATTTGGAGAAAAAAAATTTGATCACCAACAACCAAGCTAAAATTACTAACCGAGTCATCCTCCACTGCAAACAAACATACAATCAATATATTATCAGATGCTTCATTTGTAATACTTGGGACTTACACCAGCCGTTTATCAGCCCACATGAACTTTTAGAGAATCTCAGAATTCAGGGTTATTCCACCCACCTACGAGAACATATCCACCCAAGATCTCAAGCCGACGTCCAAGTGTTTCCAGCGTGGTCAGTACATAGGGTATATATAAAATGCTCACTTTGTCGATTCCAACAATCAAGTAAAATTGATAGGATGCCATAAACAATCGAGCAAGAACTAAACTTAGCCGTGGAAACCCTACAATCAGCCATTTTTGGTCCAAAACCAAATTTAGAACTAAGATGTACAACCTGCTACGCATGTGTCAGAAAAAAAAGACTTGTTAAGATCGCCAAACAATCTACACGCCAAATGCCCGAAATTTAACTGCGTAACAGAAGGCACCATTCACGCCCCACAATGTTCAGAGTTCCAGAAAATCTACGTCCGACAAACAGGCAGAATACTTAAAACAAGATTACAGGAACATCTACGGGATATTAAAAACGTCAAGGAAAACTCGAGTGTATCTAAACATTTCCATACACACGAAAGCAACAATAGAAATTTTAAAGTATTCATTGTAGAATTCTGCAAAAATAAATTTGAAAGACTCATTAAAGAAGACATTTGGATATCAATTCTGGGGAGTTCACACCCGAAATGTATGAACCAGCATAGTGACGGCCACATCGCATATTGTCAAATCCTGTTTCATGCACTTTCAACACGATCGTAGATGCACACCACTGTTCGAAACCATCCTTCTCTAGCCAAATGTTCGAGGCTCTTTAAACATCATGTTTCGTCACCTACAAAAAAGGAAAATATATTAAAATCAACTATAGATGACATATTATCCTTTAAAAACGACTGGCAAACTATGGGGGGGGGGAGTGACACCGCCCCCCGCTAGCCCCTCTCACCGGAGTCACTCCCCTACTCCGTCGAGCGCTGCAGTCCCTGAGAGCAGGCCCCCTCCCACAACATCCACTTATGTACACAACACATAACCAGTAACACCCCATACAGTATCCAGCATTCAACGGAGCCAGTCGCTATATATTTCTCTCAAGCCTAATCCTATACTATACAAGATGCAGCAGTGCAGCGTCCAAGAGAAGACATTCACTCGTAAAGCCAACAGAATTCGACACGAGAGAAACGTTTATCACAAACACGGGGGACCCAGAAGAGTAAAATGCAGTATCTGCTACGTCAACTTCCAGAGAAACACTGATTTACCCGACACAATCAAGCATTCCATGATAACAAAGCGCTCATGCACTTTGTCGGAAAAAATACCCAAGAAGCAACAACCAGCGACGGACAGGGTATAGCCAAAAAACACATAACACATAAAAATTCCTGTGGCAACAACCGGAGCCTCCACATCATCGGACTCTGATCCAGCAAAAAAGACGCGCCCCCCCCCCCCGCCCAAAGAGAGCATGCAGACGCTTACAGCTTGAAAGCATGAGGCCGCAAACCTCTACATCAGGGTCGGACAACAGCACAACTTCTTTATCAGCTACCTCATCCTCGTCAGAATACGAAACCGAAGAGGAGGACGATGAATTTATAATCCGATCAGAAACAGGAGAAGACAGTCCCACCCATGGTAATCAACCAATTTATTCGGACATAAGCGACTGTGAACCTGCTATTCCAGATCAAGAAAGATTACCACCATCCCAACTCCCTTCGCCCTCATACATCTCATCAGTTACGGAGATGGACATTGATATGGACATTCTCATGCATTCAAGTGATAGTACAGACAAAAATAACAACAATAATAATATCACCACCAGCCTGAAACCAGTGACAACACCATACAAGCCAGTACACCGCAACAACGCCACACCCATCCAATCTCCAGACGACATAGAAATCACAGATAGAAGCGATTGAACTACAGCCCAAACTCTAGTGACGATGAGGATTACACACCAGCAGACCACGCAACAGCCTTTACCCCCCCCCCCCCCCGCCTATATAACAGAAGAGACACGCATATACATTCAGTTACCAAATAGCCCTCAGAACACAGCAATCATAATGGAAATAGACGACGCAAGCACACAGACACACATGGATAACACACCTAGACCAAACACCAGCAATAGCCAAATGAAATGAATTGGGCTTTAGGCCACCTTTGTGCACATATAGGCTAAACTGGGCCAGGAGAACCTCCTGAGGATGGTGAGATGATTGAGATGACACTGTCCTCCAGACACAGGATTCGAAATTCGGGCCCTGGCGGTCTGAGGCCGAGCACGCTACTTCTCGGTCACGGAGGCTCCCCACAATACTGACTTTCACACGTGGATGGGGAAGAAACATTTTTTTCTTTCAAACCGCCGAAACCGGGAACCGAACCCGGAACTCTGGCGTGAAAGGCAGCGGTGCTAACCACTACCCTAGGGCCCCCGCCCACCAGCAATAGCCAAGACACGAGTCAAGCAGACCCTCTTGTTAAAATTAAAGTAAATGTTGGCGGATACAACATGGAACTTCCGGATATACCAATGGAACAGGTTCCAAGGATGATGGAACAAATAATGAAAGGGATGGACAGATATCAGGCCTCTAAGCAGAAATAAAAATCCCCGACACGCCTATGAGTGGTGGACAATTTTAACACCTATCCACCCTCAACATTTGTCCAGATTATATTTCCCGGGACTAATAGTGCAAAGCACTTACTAAACTTACCATTCAGTGCCAACAGGATTGCACCGCCCGGAGCAGCACCACCCAGAGCGGCACTGTGTGGTGACACACCTCATAGAGGAGTGGCACCGCCCGGAGCAGCCCTGACCGGAGCAGCACCACCCGGACCAACCCCGACCGGAGCAACCCCGCCCGGAGCAACCCCGCCCAGAGCCATAATCAGACTGACATCTGGTCGGACGGCCTTGGTGAGATATACAGGACGGAGCAGTAAGAAGTTTGGGCCAATGCTATACCAAACACCATATATGTTGGCCACCGGAGTCAACTCTAGCCAACAGAGTAACACGATGTCACCACCTACCCCCTCCCCCGGGCCAGACACCGACCAGCCTGGTAGGAGCCTGCCTCCGGGTGGAGGGACAAGTGCATACACCCCTCAGTCATCGAGCCACCGGAGCAAACACGCCGGCCCACCGGAGTCATCATCACTCAGCCCAACGGAGCAGAGACAACATCGCCCTGAGCCAACTGAGCAACCCCCACTCACCCCCTACCGGAGCTAGCTGTTACCTCTCCTAACTGACATTTCATCAAAGAACACTACCAACCCTTGGTTTACCAGATGCGGATAATCATACTTTAATTAACAATATATCTTTACACAACGAACTCTAAATTAAACATCATAAACTATATACAATTTTAATCTTGTTACCATTTGACTTACCTTAAATTGATTATTCCCAGAGACTGCTCCTGCTACCATCCAAAGGATTACCTGAAAAGACATTCAAAACGAGCTCTTTATATTATGCAGACACCTCATATTAATTTACCGATCTAATTTTCTTTTCTTCTTTGCAAAGAATTGCATAATTCATCTATATGTTAAACAAGTGTAATTAACATCGTATACTATGCTATTACTGTCTCGTTTCTTGATCTCACCGTATCGGGAAGTAGGGATTATGTATCAAATCGAAGATGAAAATTTTAAAAATATTCCATTTGACTCTGTTCAGTCAAACGAATTTCATTCGTTGGGGCACAACCCATACATAAGCCCCGCCCCCTAATCCGTTGAGAGATAGACCCGAGCACACAACCACGTGGTGAACCCACGTGACCTGAGCCGCTATTTAAGCCCGAAACTGGGCAGCCCCACTTCATTCCTGAAGAAGGCGTCAAGCCGAAACGTTGAAGATGCTTTAAACACTTTATTTTACATTTGTGTTCAACTTTCAAAGTGACTTCTAAAAAAGAAATAGGTAACTTATAACTTATTAAATTACGTATTGTAAAATATTGTCATAAAAATTCAAAATACTGAATACTTAAAGTGCTCACTATTCAGTATATTTGACAATAGCCTAGTAAGCAAAAATGTAGAATACAAATCTGTAATGGAAACTTCATATTTGTATAGTCATATTTGTATGATTTCTAATATATAGGAACACACTTATCGAAAAGATTGACAGATTGTTTGGGAAGAAAAGTTGAAGCATGAAAAAAATAACAAGTGTACTTTAATTTTTTTAATACTTTTTAATAGAATTTACACTAGACGTCAAGAAAATTGGAAAAAAAAAAAATTAATTAAACACTTTATGTTTAATTAATTTTAATACCCACGTCTCCACAAAATTAATTAGAAGTGGATTGAAACATTTTTTAATTTTTTATTTGCTTCTGATATTAGATAAATTAAGTCGGTTGTATCCGTAAAGCAGATCTTCAGATAAGTTTTAACCAAAGTCATTTGAGCTGTACAATCAAAAATAAGTAAAAAAAACCCATTAGAATAGTAAACTTGTTAGATTACTTGTCCAACACTCTGGTACAAGTACATCGTTCGAATCATATAGGGTGACAATAAAATTTACAGTTTGTGTAATAAAATTCAGCTATATATCAGTATCATCACTTATATCCCCCATGATATCTGTGTCCAAGTCATCAAATAGGTCTGCAAATATCATAAGCACTTTCGCAGCTGTCACAGTGTTAATGATATGGCCAAAGTCAAGTAAATCATCAATGGAACATAATTTGTCTGCTTCTTTCACAATGTGTGTAATTATATCCAAGCTCAGGCCATGAATGATATCTGGCTTGATGTATGTTGGACTGGTTATGACTACTTCACCATCAAGCTCTTCCTTTAGCTTTAACAAATTCAGTTTCAGTTGTTTGAGGTTATCTGGTGGAACAGCACGCACAGACATTGGTGCAAATGACTCCGGAGAGTGTGATGATAACAAAAATGTCATTTCATCATTGTCACACACACCACAAGTACAATTGTTGGCACAAAAGCTGCAGCACAAATGCAGAGGGATCATTTCTTGTCGGCTGAACCCAAAGTCATCTAAAATCATGTTTCTTATGCAGTGGTTATCACTGTTGTGGATTGCATTGAGCATTGATGCTTGCAGATTTTTGCAGTCTTCCTTTTTTTCTATTAACATATCCACCAACCACTGCATGCACTCTGCCCCCTGATCTGATACTCTTTTAATTGTCAGCCTCACATTAGGACGATCGGGACTTATATGATAAGTTCTTGCATCATGTAGTCCCAGCAGTTCTTTAATCTTTTGAAGCGTAGTTACACTCGCTGTGGCAGTCAGACTCATTAATGGCACACCTGGGAGTCTTGCGCGAATATCTCCAACCTTACTGAAGTACCCACGGAATGCATCTTCTGATTGTGTGGAAACGCCCCTGTAAGAATAATCAAATATAAAGTTTGCATTTCATTTGAATATAAGAAATCTACTATCACCAGATCACATCTGGTATATAATTTGAAGTAAATTTAAGCATGGCTGTAGTATCTCAATCAGACCAGGGGTTGAACTAATGTTTTAGCATGTCTCATGATATTTTGAGGGACACATTTTTTCTACTTTAAAAAAAGGAATCACAAAAAGTTGGTTCATATTCCAACCCAAATTTGAACAAGTGTGTTAGTCCCCCAGGCCTTGACTACTTGAAAATGGGGGGCGCTACCACTGCACTTATTCTGTGAAACTCAATAACCTTGACCTGCATTTTTTTCACCTAGCAATCTAATACAATGAAGTACGAACTGTATGGGGATGGGGACTTATACAACTTATATATTCACCGAGTAAGGGTTTCTGGTGGAGACGTCACTGTGTTTCACATAATAACCAGATCCTCTGCCCCAAATGGGGGGGGGGTACTAATTTATATTTTAGTAGTGCTTCAGGCAACTATCTATTTCATATCATTGGCAAACCCCGAATCCCGTATTTTTGTAAGCAATGAGCTATTTATCATGCTTACCACAATGAAAAAAAAACTGATCTATAATTAGATTATTCATTGTTTTAACTGTCTCAACAAGAAGACTTACCAGGATACTGCAGTGTGAACCTCGTCGAAAACAAGACAGACTGTATTATTTTCTGGATAGATGGGGACAGTAATGCCTTCCACACTGAAGGTCTGAGGAAGAAACCTTCTGGGTTGCCAAAGACATAGCTGAAAATCAATGGGGTGAAAAATTAGAGATACATTCAGGTTAAATTTAATGAATGAGTAATAATAAAATATGTAGATGTAGAACTTTTTGCCTTTAGACTAGGAAAAATCATGTGTATTCACTAACACAGTTTTTTTCAGCAGGTAAATTTTAATTTAACTAAACTATTTTTAATTTCACATAAAAAATAATTCCTAATTTTCTTTGTAAATTTAACTATTGAAGATTTGCTACAGTCTACATTTATTTGTTAGACCATTTGACATGTATTAAATTCTGAGACGAAGCTAATGAGTTTATAGAGGACAACATTTTTATTTATTTACTGCATGTCAAATGGTCTAACTTCGTAAATACTTCGTGAAATTTTCAGGGTACCTAGTCACGACATGAATGGAAAGTAGTGCAAAATTTCATGAAAATTGGTTAAGAATTGACCGAGAAGTCGGCGAAATTCATTCACCACGGTGAATGTGAATCCGACTATAAAATTATAGTCTGTCCGACGGTGGAAGATGGTCCATAATGAAAGTTAGCTTTTCGTCGATTTCTCGGTCAATTGTCAACCGATTTTCATGAAATTTGGTAACAATCATATTTCAGCAGAATTCTAATATCCCTGAAAATCTCTTAAAATTATATATCGTATTTCAAAAGTTAGACCATTTGACATATAATAAATTGAAATTACGACGTCACTCTATGAACCCATTAAACAATTACGACGTCACTCTATGAACCCATTAAACATGTTAAACTAATTCTAGAATTTTACTACATGTCAAATGGTCTAACTTTTGTAATATTAAATATAATTTTGCGAAATTTTTACCGCTATTAGGATTTGAATAGAAAAGGGCCTTTGCAAAATTTCAAGAAAATCGGTTTAGAATTGACGGAGAAATCGCCAAAAATCATGCGATCCTGGTTAATTTGACGGCGAGTATAGTCAATTCTCAAGGGATTGTCACGAAATTTTGTAACCATTATTATCTAGTCATTTGGCAACAACCCTAAAAATTTCGCAAAATTCCATTTAGTATTTTAAAAGTTAGACCATTTGACATGTAACATGTGTAACACAGTTCTAAGAATAAACCGGAATGGATGTTAATCAACTTAATCAAGTTAATGGGTTTATACATGTTATAGAGGAGCGTCATAAATAGACATTTACTACATGTCAAATGGGCTAACTTTTGAACTATAGAATATTTTTGTACGAAATTTTCAGGATCAATGCTAAATCATAAATGACTAGAAAATAGGGTTTACAAAATTTCATGAAAATCTCTTGAGATTTGACTGAATGGATAACAAAAAGCTAACTTTCATTTTGGACCATCCTCCATCACGATCGGACAGACTGTAATAATTATAATCAGATAATAGACCCTGGCCTAGGTCTAGTCTACTGAAAATAAAAGTAATATTAATAAGCGTTCACTTTAATTACTAAAGCTTACTTGTATTTGCAGTCCTTGAATTTAATTAAATCAAAATCCGGATCGTTGACAGCAACTGCCTCGAAGTTGAGCTCTCTGAGACTCTGGATTTGAGTTCCCATCAGTGATAGCAATGGCGAAACAACAATCACCATTGCCGGTGTGATGTGCTCAGGGTTCCCCCCAAAATTCATTCCCCCTGGGGTCGGTGCGCATGCGTGTTACTCGTGGTTACGGCAATGTTTACTTCCGGTCTAAGCCTGTGCTCAGCGTTCCCTCCTATATTTATTCCTTACGTTTTCAAACAGAACGGACCATTTTACCAGCTTATATCGCCTTTATTTTTATTCGAATCTTAACTGGTATATAGTCTATAGATCTACCAAGTCGGAAATCAATAAAATAAAGATGGATCAACAAACAGAGCAAGTTCTATCTAATGCTATTGACGATGATGAGAGTAAAGTTGAATTGGATTTGGAAAGGATGGATGCCATTGCACAATATCTAGAAAGTGGTACCTATCCAGGCTGGTACAGCAAAAATCAGAGGAGGTCTATACGGAAATCGCTGGAGAAAGGACAGTACGAGATGAAAGGTTAGGCCTAGACCTAGAATAATTGTTATTATTTTGTTATAAGCCACTGCCAGGTAGAGTAGGCTAACGTTAGGCCAGGACTAGACAAGGGCAGGCTTATAGTTATTCTAATACTAATAGGACTGAGTGTTCCCCCCAAAAATGGGATGATTTTTTATTTGTTTAGCCAGTCAATTTAAATCACAATACACTGTATGAACTGAGTGTTCCCCCCAAAATGACATGATTTTATGAAAAAATAATTGAAAAAAAATATTATTTATTTTTATTATTTTTATTTGTTTAGCCAGCCAATTTAAATCACAATACACTGTATGGACTGAGTGTTCCCCCCAAAATGACATGATTTTTTTTGAAAAAAAATATTATTTATTTTTATTATTTTTATTTGTTTAGCCAGCCAATTTAAATCACAATACACTGTATGGACTGAGTGTTCCCCCCAAAATGACATGATTTTTTTTAAAAAAAAATATTATTTATTTTTATTATTTTTATTTGTTTAGCCAGCCAATTTAAATCAAAATACACTGTATGGACTGAGTGTTCCCCCCAAAATGACATGATTTTTTTTGAAAAAAATATTATTAATTTTTATTATTTTTATTTGTTTAGCCAGCCAATTTAAATCACAATACACTGTATGGACTGAGTGTTCCCCCCAAAATGACATGATTTTTTTTGAAAAAAAATATTATTTATTTTTATTATTTTTATTTGTTTAGCCAGCCAATTTAAATCACAATACACTGTATGGACTGAGTGTTCCCCCCGAAATGACATGATTTTTTTTAAAAAAAAATATTATTTATTTTTATTATTTTTATTTGTTTAGCCAGCCAATTTAAATCACAATACACTGTATGGACTGAGTGTTCCCCCCAAAATGACATGATTTTTTTTGAAAAAAATATTATTAATTTTTATTATTTTTATTTGTTTAGCCAGCCAATTTAAATCACAATACACTGTATGGACTGAGTGTTCCCCCTAAAATGACATGATTTTATTTGAAAAAAAATATTATTTATTTTTATTATTTTTCACAATACACTACATTTTTACAATACAATTGCTAATATTTGCTTGTAGGTGGTAGGTTGTGTTACAACACCCACGTGATAAAGAAGGAGTGCCTGAAGAACAACAAATGCTTGATTGTTGTCACTGAGAAGAAGGAGAAGATGCGCTTGATGTGGCATTGCCATACAGCCAATTTGTCAGCGCATTCTGGTTTAAATGCTACTCTTGAGAAAGTGTCCAACACTATTTGTATATATGTTTTCCTGTTGTTTTTTATATAAATATGCCATGTGGTATATAATTGTTTATATGTTGAGTGTGAAATAACTATGTATGTCTTTCCTTGTTTACTATGTTTCTATATAACTTGCATGTATGTACATGATAGGTATGAATTAACCCTTTGACAACTCATGTTTTTTTTTCAAAATATGCCATGTGGTATATAGATATGCTGAGCAGTTTAAGGGTTGATATCGAAATCCTAGATTGTAACTTTGGCATCAAAATAAAACACAAAATCACATTGATCAAAATGGATTATCAAAAATAACGTGTTCCAGCTTCACATCATCTTTGGCATCAAAATTCAACAAAAAACTACAAATCAATCACTAGGATGGTGTGCTGTATCTTACCGCACCACTTTGAGATTGTTATGTAGCCTTTATACACGTCAGTAAATACAAGTTCTTGAAGATGCAACAAGAAAATAGCAACTGTGTGGGCATTTGTCAAACCATCAACAACAAACAGTGAAAAGAATATTATGGAAAAGTGTACTACCAGGACAAAATACTCATCAATCACTTGGATGGTGTGCTGTATTAAATCACACCACTTAGGGATTGTTAGGTAGAATTGACAGCCAGCCAAAGACAAGAAAAGGGGATGACATGAATTTTTGAATGAAAGATCTGATAAAAATCACACACTACCTCAATATGACATGATTTTTAGAATAAAATGAAATACAAAAAAAAACATTTTTAAATCTAAGTCTCTATCATACAGCTTGATGTGAAATGAATTTTTAAATAATATAGTTTATATCATACATCAGCTGGGCTATAACATACCTATAACACAGTCTATAACATACCAGGGCTGAGTGTTCCCCCCCCCCCCTCAATATGACACTATTTGGTTAGTTTTCGAGATATTTTAAAGTGTGATACATTATTGGAATCGCTTAGGCACCTAGTACTAGCCTATTTTTGTCATATTTTGATATCTGAAAAAAACTTATATAAAAAAGGGATTTTAATAAATCGCCAAAGTTGGTAAATCTTTTAATAATTATAGCTTTGTCTATTTTCAAGATATTGTCAAGCCCGATATACCATCGGAATCGCTTACTCATCTAGTATTTGCTATTATTGTCATTAAGTGACAAGTGAAAAATAACTTATATAAAAAATGTTTTAAGTGGATAAAAACTTTAATACTCGGGTCACAGCGTTGGGATGCATATCAGGTTATAGTGGCCGGAAAATGCTTTCCAGTGATATAATTATTTTTACTGTACTTTGAAAACTTTTTCTGTTAATAATTTAAAACCATGTTTCAATGGGGTTTTCAATGCGAAATATTTATATTATATGCGGTGCAGTTAACACCTAGCACACTCTTGGCTTTACAAGGTGCATTACACAACTAAATAGCCCTTGTTAGTGGGTAAGCGAGGTGTGAAAAGCCAGTACAATACGAATTATTATCTCTTTTAATTTATGTGATATAAACATGAAATAAATATCTCCAGAAAGCTTATTAAATACTGAAAACAACGATATAAATAATATTAAGATAGCACGAGAACTCGCAAAGTTACTTATTTAAAAAGGTAGGCGGGGTATAACAGTGTTACTGTTAACGTCGCTGAGACAGATGGTTAGCGAGGTCTATATCAGACATTATAGCTGGGCTGAGTGTTCCCCCTTGGTGAGACATTAATTTTGAAATAGAACGAAGTAGGAAAAAATAGCTGGGCCGAGTGTTCCCCCCTAGTATGACATGACTTTTGAAATAAAAAGAATTAAAAAAACAGCTAGTCTATGACATACTAGCTGGGCACGGGGGAACCTTCAGAATACGACATACTAGCTGGGCTAAGTGTTCCCCCCTCAGTTCCCCCTTCAATATGACTTGAATTTAAAAATAAAAGGCATTAAAAAAATATTTAAAACTAGTATATATATGTGTTCCCCCCTGGTATGACATGAATTTTGAAATAAAATGAATTAAAAAAAGAGCTAGTCCATGACATACTAGCTGGGCTGAGTGTTCCCCCCTCAGTTCCCCTCTCAATATGACTCGAATTTTGAAATAAAATGCATTAAAAAAATATATAAAAATAGTATATATATGTGTCCCCCCTGGTATGACATGAATTTTGAATTAAAATGAATTTAAAAAGAGCTAGTCTATGACATACTAGCTGGGCTGAGTGTTCCCCCCTCAGTTCCCCCCTCAATATGACTTGAATTTTGAAATAAAATGCATTAAATTTGTTTTTTAAAACTAGTCCTATTGACAGCCAAACATTTGTTTCCAATATAGGGATACAAAATAACTGAATGTATGTTATGTATCATATATTATGCATTCTATATTGTCTTCAATAGGGAAGGCAGGGGAAATATATTAGCCAGAGGGGAACACTCAGCACAGCTGAAGGCGTAGGGGGAGGTGTGAGCTCCAGCACTCAGCACAGCAAAGCATGACAGGTGGGGAACTATGAGCCTGGGGGGAACTCTCAGAATATGAGTGACAGATACCAGCCGTTCCGCTCATGGTCGCGCATGCGCAGATGGGCGGAAGGGGAACTCTCGGCACGGGGGAACCTTCAGGATACGACACCGGCGTGAGGGTGTCGTCCATCAGAAGTTTGCAGCATGGCACGATCGCTTCGAAACACAAGCTTTTTCCTCCTCCAGTCGGCATACAAATTATTGAATCTTCCTTTCTCAAAAGCGCACTTTCAATCGCAATCTTTTGATGATCATGTAATGAGCTAATTTTAAAAATTTCGCACAATTTAATCATTATTTCTTCGCTCAATCCATCCACTTACATTATCTCTGTGGGCGCTGCCATCTTGGAATTCCTCTGGCCAATCAGAGCAGATGAAAGACTTACAAAACGGAAAGATATCACGGTTGGTTGAAAAGTGTGTCATGTCAGGCTAAACTAGGCCACACAGTCTGCGTGAAAACACACACGATCAAGCAGTGTGGGGCGGCAGTGCCCATGCTGGCGTGCAGTGTATGCATGGGAGTGTAGGGCCGTATGCACCAACCTGAGGTTTGGATACTCTGGTTCCCAGAGCCACAGTACGCGGCGTGGCCGAGCTTCATGTAGCCTCTGGTATGCCCCAGTGGCGAATGTTTGTGACTAGTTGCTATATTTAGATGAAAATATGGTAATCTCCGAATTCAGGCATTTTTGAAAGGTCACTTCCCCGGATGAATTTCCCCTCTGACGCATTTCCTATGACTTGACCCAGGAAATTATTCACCGGCCTAAATAGCACAATCATAAAAGTCACGTGACTAAAAACCTTGGCCTCGCTCCCCTGATTTATTAATTCAAGTTTAATTTTGAGAGGCATATGTAGCCAAACTTAAGCATTATTTATCGTTGTTTGTTTCAAATTGGGTCAGTCATCATGGCCAGTGTGAAAAAGTCTGTGTTGATGGAGTACATACAGTGTACTCTGTGCATGGAAGACATGCAGAGATCCTGTATTCTACAGTGTCATCATAGTTTCTGTGTAGATTGTCTAAAGAAGTACATGGCACAATCCACTGACCCACAGAAGATGACCTGTCCTATTTGTAGAAAAATCACAACCATTCCTGATGGCGACCTCACCAAACTGCCACCAAACTTCTTCATGGACAACCTGAAGGAGCTGATCACTAAGGAGACTGATGGTGATGAAGATGAGATGAAAGTGACGGCTAGTGCTGATGGAGAAGTTAAAGTGTTGTTATGTTCACTCGAGGATTGCCAAGGTGAAGCCATTATGTATTGCACAGCATGCCAAGGGTATCTGTGTCACACATGTACTGATGAGCATGCTGGTCATCGACTAACCAAGAACCACGTAACCATAAGAGCAGAGGAAGTGAAGACTTCAGTGGAAGCCAAAGGCAGAGTGACCTCATCAACTAAATCACATCACCCATGTGGCAGACACCCCAACCACATGCTTGACATGCACTGTAAAACATGTGATGAGGTTATATGCTATGAATGCATAACCACAGAACACAGCGACCATCATATTACATCTCTACGTCCCTTTGTCAAACCTTGTGAGGAGAGACTAGATAAATTACTGAAGAGGATTGACGAGTTACTGAAGTGTGTATATCTGGCCAGACAGACCTCTCAGCAACAGGTAAACAAGGCTCAGCATCACATTGTCTGCCTGAAGACGCAGGTGACCAGCACGTTCACACAGATAAGAGAGAAGCTGGCTCAGCAGGAGGAGAGACTGATATCAGACCTGGAGATAGCAGCCACCAGGGTGGACAAAGTGGCCGCATCAACAGAAGATGAACAACAACTGGTAGAAGTCAACTTAGAAAGCCTTTGCTTCTTGGGACAGAGTCTGCTGACAGGTGACGTGTATGACCAGATGAGCAACCTGCCCAGCCTAGAGGAGGCTGTGGAGAAGAGGTGGAGGACAGAGATACCTGGTGTGGTGTGGAGGGATGAGGATGTGAAGAAGATCAATATGTCTGATGTACATCATCTCACTCTGACAGAAACCTCTCATGTAACACATGTGTTACAACACCTAGAAGAAGATAGCGGCAGTGACCGGTTGCTACATCAAGAACTAGGAGCTTCTAGTTTGTCTGATAATGATCAGCAGACATCATATACCCGAGAAATGTATAGGTTTAGTGTGACTGGCTCTGTGTTTGGCCTTCTTCTGTACAACAATACTATATTCTTGGTGAATGGTGATGCTGCATTGTACATGTACAGTAGTAGCGGTGACTTGATTAAGAAGCATGAAGTGATTGGAATGAAAGCATCACGTGATGTCACAGTGATGACACAGGATGATGGTGACAAGCTGATCATTACATCAGAAAATTATTTAGATTACATCCCGGTTAAAATTGCAGGTGACACTTGTATACTCGGCAACACACACTGTAAAAGCCTTAACTACGAGCCATATGGACTTTGTGTAAATCACAATAATAACCTGGTTGTAGCAGATAGAAGTAATGGCAGCCTTCATGTGTATAACAGTTCAGGTGGAGAGATAAACACGATCAATCTGAAAGCAGGTGATAAAATGTTATATTACGTGTCACCAGATCCCTCAGGCAGTTACGTCGTTACGGACAACTCAAATCAGATCATCTGGATTGATGGACAGGGAGCTCAGCAGAGACGTTGTAAAGGCACGGCATGTGGTTTAGCACTGTCTGGTCTCCGTGGTGTAGTGAGAGTTTCAGAGAACAGATACCTGGTGGCTGATTATGGTAACAACCAGCTGTTGTTATTCAGTAAAGATGGAGGTGACGTGAGATGTCTGATCAAAATCACCAAACCTTACAGTTTATATCTGGATCTGCAGCAGAACAAGCTGTGTGTTGGTACATTGACTGATCAGGTGTTGGTGTATGATTACAACATGTTACTGGGAGAAGACACACATGCAATAAAATACAACCTAACAAGATTGGGCATCAAGGTTTAATGTTTGTGTCTGACAATGCACACTATTAGCAAGATATCCTAACTATATGACTAAACAATTTCAGTAACATCGGATTTTAATTATCAATTAACTTATGACCTAATTAGGATCTAATTAGGGCACTCTGTCCACCACTCACAAGAAATGCTTCTCCCTCAATTCTTATCCGATTTCAATTCTGGTTGTTTTTTTGAAAGAGCTTGTGCCTGTGCATTAAACTTCCTCACGGATTAAAGGAATTTTGATTATTAATTACCTTGTGACCTAATTAGGACCTGATTTGGGCACTCTGTCCAGAAATAACAAAAAATGCTTCTTCTCCCTCAATTCTTAACATATTTCAATTATGTTTGGTTTGTTTGAAAGAGCTTGTGCCTGTACATTAAACTTACTCGCGGACTTTAGAAATTTAAATTATTATATAACTTATAACCTAATTAAGACCTAATCAGGGCACTCTTCCCACAATTCACAATAAATGCTTCTCCTCCCTCAATTCTTATCTGATTTCAATGTTGTTTAGTTTATTTGAAAGAGCTCGTGCATGTGCATAGAACTGCCTCACGGATTTCAGAAATTTTAATTCGTAATCGACTTGCCCTAATTATGGATGAGCTTCTGTGTCATTGACACTCCGTTTTTTTACATATTGTAAGTGAAGTCTAATGTTAATCTTATCAGTAAAACACTGTAGATATAATAACCATGATAACATGTGTACATATAAACAACATTAAATCATACTGTTACTGGATGTGAATCAGTAAAATAAAATACAAATATGTGTGTTGCCACCATATAGTCAAGTTTGTTAATAGCAATCTCCCTTCAAGGATATGCACATTTAAGTAACTGCCATCTTAAGATGAGCAACATAACCCGATACCTTGTGGCTCACGTATGATCGTCACATTTATATATTTTTTTCAAAATCGCTAAATACACCAAAGAACGTTGTTGGTAATCCTGGAAGTCTGAATATGGAAGCAATATAGACAGATATTTCTTGTTACTTGAGGGCAGTGGCATCTCATTCATCTCACCGTCCTCAGGAGGTTCCCCTGGCCTAGTTTAGCCTATATGTGCAAAAAGGTCGCATAAAACCCGTTCATTTCCTTTCAGTTGCGCCACCAATTTTATATCGAAAATTACATATGCAATTCCAGCTCTTTATTGATGAAGAATATTAGAGTATAATTCATCAGTCATTAGGTTTAACAGTAAACTTATTTAAAACACGACACACTACCCAATGTTGGATGAATATTGGCACACCGTCTGCGACACGGGCCTAACATTTAAGCAACATTGGCTCAAGAGATCATGCTATTTGGGCAGTGTTGTTTTCTGGTTATAAAAATAACTTCATGACGATCTGTTTAATCATTGCACCACTACGCAACACTATATCTTTTTTAATGCATTTTGTTTGACGATTAAATCACTGTTATTGGGAATGAAATTCGCGTTTACACATCAAAATTTGGAACGAAACACAACTTGAAGCAGGTTAAAATTTACTTGCGTAAAATAACTACGCTTAAAAAAAAAGTTTGTCCTCGATCAATATAAAGATGATTGGGATTGATGTTAACTAAAATCTGTTTATTAGGGGTCGTAAAAACGTTTAGTGGATGTTAACTAAAATCTGTTTATTAGGGGTCGTAAAAACGTTTAGTGGATGTTAACTAAAATCTGTTTATTAGGGGTCGTAAAAACCTTTAGTGGATGTTAACTAAAATCTGTTTATTAGGGGTCGTAAAAACGTTTAGTGGAAGACATATATCCACTTGTTTACTATTACACTCACATGGAGTGCTTGACCCCAGCTTGACCTAATATGCCATAGCCAATCAGGGAACGCGTAGTGAAGAGTGCGGTTTGTAAACATGCTGTGGTAAAATGGCAGCGTCCAGGATGCCACATGATGTTTTGAAAACACCGAGAAAACTCGTTTCCCGTGATAATGTAGACGTTTGTATAATTTGCTGCGATACGACAAAATAAGGCTGAAGATGTCTGAACACAAGCAAGCACTTGTTGGACGAATTAACAAACATAAACGCTGATTTTAAACAATTATTCGCCGAGTTTTGCCACAACAGACAATTTCACACGTGTTCGATGTGTGCGAACCGTCTAATAAAAAACATCAGAAGGCGTGAACGCATCAAACCATTAGAAATAGAGTTGGAAAATGAAATCACCGAAATAAAGAAGAGCTCACAATTATTTTTAAAGTCGTTTGTGAGCAAAAAACGGATCCATTCTTCTTGGTCCAACATCCTGTCAGTTGTAACCAGTGTTACTGTCAGTGACTCTCCACTGTCGTGCCGGCGCAGGGACTCATACCACTACCAGTAATAGACCTACATCTGCTGTCACAGTCGACTGTCAGCCTGCGGGCAGTTCCATGGACACGATACTGGCTACACCTACAAAATCATCGAGGCCTACCACAAGTGATATTCAGCTGAGCCCCTGCACACCCCGTCCTAGGTAAGTAGCTAGCCTAACAAAGTTAACAAAAAAATTATAGGGTACATCATACCCAGATTGCAAGCTACTGTTTTTAATATAACACTTTTTTTATGTACCGTAAATAGAATCCAAGGCGGGAAGGGTTTGAGCATATTTAGGCCAATTTTGGGGACTTTTTAGATAATTTGATGCAAAAACGGTGGGCATGCGACCCCCCTCTGGATCCGCGCCTGCCCCCAGGAAATTATAAATTCTATCAGAAGTCTCTAGTGTGGGGTTTATTAGGATTCTATTAGGCTCTCCTCATTTTGGCGCCTAAGTACCTATTGCTAATTTCATTGAACTTTTCTGAATAATGTAGGCCTATGTGATTTATCATTAGTTAGCAGGGTTAGAGGGGTATATAATATTTTTTCTTTCCCTTTCTTATGCTCAGTGCAATCATTCATGATAAGTCCTGACTAGACTGAGGTGCATGTTGTTGACTGCATGTTGTTGACTGCAACAATTCACCCATCTTGTTCTGTGTATCAAGACGTATCGACACAATATCATGGATACGCATCACGATACTCATAAACCGGCAATATCAGGATAAAAAATAGAAAAAAACATGAATTAGTCAGAGTAAACTATATTGACACATATAAATCATGTAAATTGAATTGGAAGATATTATAACTGAAAAATATAACTGTATATATGACTGTAAAGAATACGCTCAAAGACAGTTCCTGTTATTTTTAATAAGAGTAGCCTTTCATTTCGATACAGCGATATATGACAGGATGAATCTATAATATTATCAGAAATATATATATTTATATACAAATTATTAACTAGAGACTCAGCTGTTCAACAAAAATAAAAAGAAAGTGGTCCTAAATAATTTATGTTTGAGAAAGTCTATAAAATTACTCATAATGTGAAAAAAAATATTTAGGGGTCTGAAAAAAGGGAAATTTACTATCAGGATCTTCCTACATTTACCAATTTATTAGGTCAGTCGTAAAATAATTTGTAGAAAGAGAAAATAAATTTAATTTTGAATATTTTTTCACGACAGTTGAGATGCAAGTGCTATCTCCCAGTCAGAGGATATTCCCAACAAGAATACCAGGACCTGTCACCATACAATATGTGAATGACCCGGATGAAAAAGCCAGGAGGTCTATAAACTTTCCTTCTGCTACTTTGTAAGGTGGATTTTCAGTCACAGGATCTGCACCAAATTATCTCACTGTTGACTCTAGGGTGGGTGAATTATTCAAGTATATAATATTCATTTTAACCGTAAAGTGTCAAAATAAAACATATTAATGTTAATTTTAACCGCCCATTTACATAAATTTGTGTCTCAATGCAGCGACACAAAAATTCCTATAGTTGTCAAATAGTTCATAAAAAAAAAATCTTTGGTATACAAATAATTTTTAGTTCTTCGCAAAATAAAAAAACAATAACAGGTTTTGCTGTTCGCAAAAAATATATAGTATGTCAAACTGATAAACAAATAAGTAATGGGTCATGAGTCAGTGTTTCATCTAGGATTCAGAAGGGGCATGGCGCCACCTATCATTAGGGGCACCTTATCATGCACGCTAGGCACCCAATTAGGCGTTTCCAACACCCCCCCCCCCCCCAATTAAGGGTATAAATAGGATCAGTTAGGTATGTGAACATCGCCAGTTATTACTACTATGTACACAGGCCGTAATCGGGTATTGTGTTGTAGGTGTGAACGCCTGACATCAGTGACTGGAGGGTTTTTCACTGTCACAATGGCCTGGGTGGGTTAAATATGACGTAACAGTAACAGTTAAAAGAGGCATTTCACTGTCCTAATATTAGAAAGGCAACATGGCGCACATGAAGGGCAACATGACACTCATGAAGGGCAACATGGCGCTCATGAAGGGCATCATGGCGCTCGCAAAAGGCAACATGGCGCTGCGCCATGTTAGAAAGAGCTAGATGAAACACTGTGAATTCAGCATGTATTTTTTTTTAATAAATGATTTGTTTTTTTCTTCTATTTTAGAATACAATTAGACAGAAAAAACTCCAGCAAAGAAAATCCTGCAGTTTGGGGAAAGTAGAATGGAAAAATGTCAAGATGTCATGGTAAATCAAGAATAATTAATTACATATTTACTTCCTCACCTATCCAATCCATAAGAGAATCAAAACTGTTAACACAAATATGTTGAAAGATATAGCAAGTTTCTATAATCTTATCGCAAATGTTAAATCAAAGCACCTACATGAATATTATAAATATTATTATCTCCTATACGGCACAGATGAAAACGTCCCCTTGGAGTTAAAAGGTGCTAAACTGTCACTTGCAGCATCTTCTTACTCCAAGGGGACAAATAGTGAACTATCTACATTTATTTCTAAATCTCTGAAGCTAATTAATCATATCAATAAACAAATTATGTAGTTTACTGGTATGTTTTTAAAATAATATTATGTACATTAAAAGTATTGTGTTTCTTGAAATATTACAATGATAATAATAAAAAAATCACTTTTCAGGTTCCAGTTATTAGTGTGGTTATATTATAAGTAATAAAATGTGAGTTATTTTTAAAGTGGTGTATGAATCATTCTGTCTTCCTATATCTGCTGTCGGACATGGCTATGCTACTTTGTATATATAAGTTGCTACCGTACCCCATGACATATTTTGATAAATCCCCATCCTGATTTGAAAATGAAACCGGCGATCATGTACACTATATGATCATAGAAAAACTACGCTATAAGCAAATAAGCGCCCATCTCCCATGTAATCTTAATGTGTATTCTAATTAACTCCCCTGCATTTATTAGAATAAATACAGTATGTATATGGTATATACATGTATATATGTCTGAGTGTATTTATTTATATTGGTGTAGAACTGCTCAATTGTCTTTTTTTGTAGTATGTACTGGTATGCAACAATACTAAAAAAAACATAATTAAAAAACTAATATGCAATGTGTATGTCATGCAAGCATGCTTAATGGTATGAGCCTTCTAGAATATTATAAAATTAAAATGCTTGCACAGAAACAACGCAAGTCAATTTGTCTTCAATGTCTTTTTTCCATTTCAATTTTCATTTTTTTAATTACCTGGAAGCTATTTCTTTAAATTGATTAATTTTCAATAGTTAAAGGGGGGGTGTTAAGGTTAAGGTAGGGTGAGCATCAATAAATGGAACATAGCTTATTAATTAAAACAGCTAATTTAATTTTTACTTAATTTTTTTTATTATTGGTAAAAAAAATGTTTTTGTTAGATTTTTCGAGCCGAAGTCACTTCGGATTCTGTAACGGTCACGGAAACTCCCGAACAGCCTGGCACGTCACACGTTGAAGTCATGAAGAGGTCTCCGTCAAAATGGTTACAACTAGCGATTTATCCGATTTCTCAGAGAGTAGTGAACCTGTGAACTCCCCCGTCAACTCACTCTTGACTCAGTCACAATTCTCAAACGATTTTGATGATATTTGGTAGGCTATTAACGAAAGTTAAACCAAGGAAAATAGAATCAGAAAGAAAGTCTGCTTCGAAAACGTCGAATTTGAGAATTTCTCTCTTCACTTCCATCAAAGATTGACATTGTATTCAAACAACGCGCATCCTTGTTAACCGCCCTGCCATAAATGCTAATGACCCCATGCCTTTTCGCCGGATCTAATGCGAGTTGCGAAGCGTAACGGCTCGGACACAACAAATTTGTCTAAATCCCCATCACCGCCAATGCTGGACCAATGCGGTTACCCAGCAAACAAAAAACATTTGTATAGCATTTGTACAACGCTGGCCCAACGTCTCCGACGTTGGTCCAGCATTGTACAAATGTTATAGGTCTACAAATGGTTTGTGTTTGCTGGGAATTTGAAGTTTGGTCATATTTATTCATTGAATTATTTACAAAATAATTCTCAAAATTATGGAATTTAACCCCAACGGCGCTCTTATTGACTTTAATCAGGCGAGAGTTTGAAATATTGTGAATAAACATATTAATTTTGTTTTCAGTGCCGTTTGGCTAGTCTTACTAATTTTTCAAGTTTTTGGTGACAACCCTGGGTCGCTCAGTATGTAGGCCTGATCACCATTATTTTTAAATTATTTTTGTTCCCCGTGGGGCTAAGTTTTCATGAACAGTTTTATTCAAAAAATTATCATTTATATAATTATCTATCTGAATAATGCCATCTGGTATCACAGGTGTGAACCACAATTCTACGTGTATAAAAGTTAGGTAGCTGAAATTGAAAGTCATCATCGTGATCATTAGCCCTGGTAGCAGTAGGCCTAACGGTTAGAACTAGACGTTTGACGTAGATCTATTCTGGGACATTTACCCTGGGTAGGCCGGGAGTGAAAACTGAATTTATGTCTCCACTGACCATAAGATATGTTATTCATTAAGTTTTCTGAAGTGAACACCACACAGAACATATGCGGGATTACCATGCTTCCAGTTAGCTCTGTCGAGTTTCACAAAACGATCCCACTTGCGTGCGATTTGTGAATCTTCTGGTCATGTATCAGTGCTGTAACATCTTCATTTGTATTGTTACACAAACCGGGGACGCAACGTTTTGGCATGATAACAATTTAAACAAAGATGACGTTAAAACTTTGTAGGACAATCCATGAACAAGACGCTGTACAGCTGGGTAGTGACTGCGGGATCACTATAGGATCAGTGCAAGTGGACTGCTGTAGGCATACGACTTTACCGTGTGACGTCACACGGCAGCTGCTGATAGTGGGAGCGTTTTTTATGACCCTCAATATAAGATCCATTTGGCCTACTTCAAATGCACTTTTTCGTGGTATATATTTAAAATTTATTGATGATTTCTTTTGCGATTTACTTTAAATAGTATAATTAAGCCAAAATAACGGCCGAAACTATATTTTAAAACCTTAGCAGCCTCCCTTTAATTATTTTAAGTTGTGAAATATAAAAAAATGTTAAAATACAACAAAATCATATAATTATTTGTAATTGATTCACATTAAGTGTAAAAATAAGTAAGAAGCACAAGCACTTCATGAAATAATTTTGAGATTAAAAAGCGTGTATTAAATCATGCTTATTTCACTTCATCTGTTTTTACACGAAAAATTGCTTTTTCATTGTGTAATATCCCTGTTGTTACACTAAGTATGCAACATACCTGTCACTTTCACTATATAGATCAATTATCATAATTTAGGTTGCATAGCCACATTACAAAGTGATGACAACTTCTTAGATATGGACTATCAATCTATTTGGTTTCCATGTAGGCATTACCACTGGGAGACCCATCATGTGATATCCCTGTAGACCCACACATACAGCCTGATATATCACAGACAGGTGATGACCCACATAGCACCAGTCGTACAGCTGCCACTGATCAGGCCGTGTCAATACCTTCTTTACCTGGCTCAGATCAATTCATTGTTAAGGTAGGTATCAGCAATGTTGCCATTATAAACATAAAATTTATTCACATTTCTAATTTTACCCTTAAAAATATATTAAACATAGATAAATGTTTATTATAAAGATTAATACACATAATTATGTAGATAGCATACACAGAGATATTTTTATTTCATTTAGTTTAATTAGCATGCTTTTGAAAATAAACGTGATCTAATTGTGAAATAAACTGAATAGACCCATTGCATTAACCATTTACCACTTGGAAAATTTAGTCATATTCTCATCCAATGTGAGCTGAGAAATGCTACTGTGATTTCCACCTCACAGTGAATGAAAATTACTGTTCTACTGTCTATTTCTGATGACTTACTTTCATTCAAAATATGTTGGGTGACAAATATGTGTAGACAATAGAACACCACAACATTGATGTTGTTTAAAAAAATTTAGAGAAAGGTTAGCAAATGCAAAATTTAATAATACAGTGAAATAGAAAGAAAGACAATTTTTGACTTTTCATGTAGGGCCTAATTATTAGCAGATTTCAGACAAAGCATCAGAGAGAAAAAACAAAAATTAGATCCAGCAAATGTAGTGTTTTGTATTTTTTTCTTTGGAAATTATGTTTCAGCACGCAAAAATAATTTTTCGTCATTTTTTCAACCAAAAAGACAAGGGAGAAAAATGAGTTTTTATATTTTTTTTTAATTGTATTTGTTGAATCAGGGCCTGATTATTTCATAATATGGTTTGCAGACGCAGCTGGCCTGATTATCAGGCCAGCTGCATCTGCAAATCATATTATGAAATAAGTGAGGCTTGGATAAAAGCATTTTCACTCCCTGAATACTAAATTTATTTTTTTCATTTGTTTATGCTGAATTTCACAACACATGTATGTATTTTTTCAGGTCATTGTTAATTACAAGAAATCGACAAAGCTTGGGATATTTCGACAAAACAACATGGAAGTAAAAATTGCCCGAGGTCTAGTGCAAGGATAAGAACGTGGCAAAGCTCAAATCGCGAATGCAATTTGTGCTGATACTGGCTACTGGTGAGTATGACTTAAATGACTCTGATTTATTTCCAATCTCCATTTTGCCGGCAATACCCCCCGCCCCAAATGAAATGAATCGGGCTTTAGGCCACCTTTGTGCACATATAGGCTAAACTGTGCCAGGAAAACCTCCTGACGATGGTGAGATGATTGCGATGACACTGTCCTCCAGACACAGGATTCGAAATTCGAGCCCTGGGGGTCTGAGGCCGAGCACGCTACCTCTCGGTCACGGAGGCTCCCCACAATATTGACTCTCACACGTGGATGGGAAAGAAACATTTTTGTTTCTTACAAACCGCCGAGACCGGGAACCGAACCCCGAACTCTGGCGTGAAAGGCAGCGGTGCTAACCACTACCCTAGGGCCTACGCCCCCCATCAGACAGTTTTGAAGAAGCTCAATGCAGAATGTAGAGACCTATGTTCCCTGAAAGTTTCTCCAAATAACTTGGCAACATTCAAGCCAGAGACTCTGCTCCAGAAGGTGAAGGTACATGCCCCAATTCTACATGATGTGCTTGGAGAGATTTCTAATAAAGAAAATAAGAAGAAACGTGAAGTAGTGACGTCAGATGGCCCTAAGGCTATGAAAGGAGCAGCACTCCTGAAAAGTAGAAATCCACATATGTCGGCCATGCAGCACATCAATGGACTTTTGTTAGATTTGGGAGAAACAAAATACAAAACTATAAACATTCTTGCTAAATCAAATTACTCTGTAGCACCTTCAACAATGAGTAAAAAAAAATACAGATTGCACAACACCACACAGACAGTGTGATCCGCCCTTTACTTCAAAGAACTGAACTATTACAGAATTCCCTTCTGTCTAAATTACCATTCAGCACAGGTCCAGTCTACACATTGGATGGCTCATCAAGGCAAACAATATTGTGGGTGCTCCATATGAAACCATGTGCCATAGGGTCCACCTGCTTTATTTCATCTCCCGAACACAGTACATACAGCATCCTTGGTGACAATCTGGATCACAGAGTGGACACATTCCACAGAACAAAAGATAGAAAAAGTAAAGATCTGCATTGGTTTTTACTGCTTTGTGCCGAGCACAATGTGAAAGCACCGGCTGATCTATCTACTAACCACCCAAAGTGTGACATAAACAGTGTGAATAATTCTGAATTTTTACCAGATATTAGTGACAGCAACACTTTAAGGGATCAATTCATATTTCACGGCATGGAGTGCATCAGTATATTCCAAAAGTAGATACTGCATATGGAGCTGATATCATGGAGCGCATTGTATTTGGTGATGTGTTGACGAATGAGCGGGCATACCAAGGTCAACTTGACATGTCAAATTCTAAAACGAGGCAGATTGCATGGATGGTGTGATACACCAACCTGAAGGACTTCACCTATGTATGAACCTGTGCAAACATATTTTAGAGACTTTTTTCACTAAGTCTAGTGTTAATGAGGCTGGACTTTGTCAAATCTTGCAGTTCTTGCAGACAAGAGACATGTGAATTTTGATATGACCAATGCATACAATGCAAGCAGGAATTTTTTGAATGATGCCCTAGATGGACACATTGTGGCTGCTGGAATACATCTTTTCGACATGGAAGATCAAGATAGTCAGCCCAAAAAACACTTTCCTGATGAAAAAACGTTTTGCTGAGAATAAAGAGTACCAAAAGCAGTACTTTCATGATATTGCTGCTCTTCTTGTGGATGAGTATGTATTGTCGTATACCATACAAGGCATCCAGACTGCAATGGCTGAAATTGTCGAGCACAAAGACAAATTTGAAAGAGCTGTAGGACATGACAGTCGATTTTATTGTAATGTAGGAAATTGTGCTAAACCATACAAGACCATTGGCTGGCTGAATCATCATTGAGAAACACTTGATTAATGTTAAGCTGCCATCACCACGTAGAGATGAGCCTGATGATGCATATGATGGCAAATACAACTACGCTACATCATTTTTGCAACTGGCCCCCTTGTACAGAGATACAACAGATGCAATCAAAACGGGAGATGGGGACCGCATAGCCAGAAACATAAAATTTCTCATGCTGAACTTTTCAGTTAGTACCCACATAAAATAGCGCTTATGGCTGTGGCGCATACAAGGCTATTTAAACACACTACTTTCTGACCGAGAAGCATTCCGCTATAAACACAATCTGTGTGTTAATATTTCAGGTTGTCCAAGGCATTGCATAGTCAATGACAATCTGGTTAGAATCCATGTACACAAAATGAAAGGGCTGATGCGAGCCATGGGGGGGGGGGGGCAAATATTTCATTTCCTGCATGCCACAAAGCTGTTAAATGTCTGGATTTTTGCAGCAAATAACAGAATCATTCTCTGATAAAATAAAAGTAAAACATGCAGAGACAGATAACAAAGACGATATAAGAGAAATGGCACATTTTCTCGGAGACAACGATATAATGACGAGGCATGTTGGCAGGGAACATAGGACATTTCCAAATTTTCCTGCAGATATGCTCAACAAATTGAACATAATAGAACTGCACAAATGGTTGACACAGAAAAAAAACGTGCAGCTGATGAAATGCAATTCATTGCTGAATAGTGTTTAGGACATCATGTCACATCTTTTTGCTTGTGACAGATTATCTGAAAAAAACAATGTACGTAATTAATATATGACTATGGTGTCTTGACTATATGGTGATGAAAGGACATTTGACACTGAAAACAGTTAACCTGTATCAATATCATGCTGTCATTTATGCCTTTACGTTTATTTACCATTTCTTCATTATGCATTTGAGATATTATTTGAAAATAACACATCTCCACAATATTTTTCATCAGACATGAGGTCAAAGTTATTCATTTGAATAGACCCCACCATGTTCTATTATACAAGGGATGATGGGTCACATGCCAGTTTCGAAGAATGACATACATGTAGCATCCTGAACATTTTTTTATTTTAAATTATTAATCATCATGCAGTTAATTGTTGAAGTGAAATCTAAAACTCATTAATTTAGATTTTGTGGGGATGATATAAAATGAATAAGATGCCAAATAAATTGGTGCTGCAAGGACCAACATTGAAATTTATTCAATTAATTTTTTTCAACAGATGCAATCAAAACTGAAAGTTATGAAAAGCCCATACCATATAATTTTAAAAATTTGAGCCTGTACTACTTGCACCAATTCATACATTTAAAAAAGTAAGACAAATCTGCTAGTTATTACCATGATTACAGCACTTGCTTGTAGCATCCTAAAATATATTACATAAATGCTGGAATAAAAATGTTGTTATTTTTTTTTACATGTTTTTAATTGGTGGATAATCATCCAGCACTTTCAAAGCATATTATTCAACCCTTTAACCTGTTTAAGACTAATGGAAGTCTAATTGATGCACCACATGGCATTATAAAGATTCAAAAATGATTTAATAAAGCAAAACAAGGATGTTTGAATTTCTAATAATTTTATTACAAGTGCTCTGTCTTACATAAACAAGTAATTTTATTCAGCTTGAGAGGGTACTTTTAATTTCAAAAGCAATTACCATCTCAAGGTGAATGTAAAATATAATTCACCGTAACTTAAACATGGTAAAAGGGTTCAGGAAATGAGTAGTTGCATTTGCTTAAATAGGAATACACTTTGCAGTAGTGGTACACACAGACTTACACGAATTTATGCCATATCGATGTATTAAAACTCAATTTCATAATTGTGAAGTTTTTTGTCTGGAAGAGCTTAAATTAAACAACTTGAGGTGCCAAGCGGGTAATTGATATGCCTACTAGTATGGACAACAATGACAAATTGAAAAGGATGTTTAACTGGTCATCATGTGCAACTGAAACAACAACTGGTTTCAGCTGCAAGGCTGAAAGATTTATTCAATAAATCTAGCATGTAGGCAGCTTCACGTTTGCCACTTTTGTTAATTTAAGTACAAAGTCCACTTTGTTGCGACATCCAAACAACTGGAACTGATAAGATTTTGTAACACATATGTACATGATATTTGATTATTTTTGTACTAACTTGGAGTCATGGTACATCATACATACATACATGTAGACAATGTTGTTTGGGATTTGAATAATACTGAACAATGCATGATCTATCACTTAGACAAATCATTGTAGAAGCAAAATGTCATAAGAGAACATTTTTTAATTAATTTTTTTCAATATATATACATTTTACCTGTTTTACAATTAACTCACTGATATTGGGAACGAAATGTGCATTAAAACATCAGGATTTGCAAATGTTTGGTCGCAAATTAGAAAAATTGTGTAATTTTCACCTATTTGACGTTGTGAGTCGTGGTACTGGTAGCGAGACACAACTTCAAATGAGTGAAAATTTAAATAACTTAACATAACAGGATAAGGGTTAAAGTAAACTGGGAAATGTTGAGGAATAAGGCTATGTTAGTCTTAGTTACATCATTTCAACTCTCAGCATGTTTAGTATGAACATGATCAACATGTAAAATACATGAGAGAAAAAGATAAATGCAATGCAACTTTTTATATGAGATTGCACACATTTTAATTTTTTGTCGTTAATAAAATATTCACTTGCTACATTTATGTATTTTATCTAGTGATACCATAAATTATATCATTTTGGTTAGATATTTGAGATGAAAACATCATACAAATTTGGGACTTGGATTGATACAGTATTAAAGTCCACATTTAGTATTTCAATTGGTTTGTGTTGTCTGAAATTTGGAGAAAAAAAATTTGATCACCAACAACCAAGCTAAAATTACTAACCGAGTCATCCTCCACTGCAAAAAAACATACAATCAATATATCATCAGATGCTTCATTTGTAATACTTGGGATTTACACCAGCAGTTTATCAGCCCACATGAACTTTTAAAGAATCTCAGATCGCCAAACAATCTACACACCAAATGCCCGAAATTTAACTGCGTAACAGAAGGCACCATTTACGCCCTACAATGTTCAGAGTGCCAGAAAATCTACGTCGGACAAACCGGCAGAATACTTAAAACAAGAATACAGGAACATCTACGGGATATTAAATATGTCACGGAAAACTCGAGTATATCTAAGCATTTCCATACACACGAAAGCAACAATAGAAATTTTGAAGTATTCATTCTAGAATTCTGCAAAAATAAATTTGAAAGACTTATTAAAGAAGACATTTGGATATCAATTCTGGTGAGTTCATACCCGACAGGTATGAACCAGCATAGTGACGGCCATTATGCCACATCGCATATTGTCAAATCCTGTTTCATGCACTTTCAACACGATCGTAGATGCACACCACTGTTCGAAACCATCCTTCTCTAGCCAAATATGCGAGGCTCTTTAAACATCATGTCTCGTCACCTACAAAAAAGGAAAATATATTAAAATCAACTATAGATGACATATTATCCTTTAAAAACGACTGGCAAACTATGGGGGGGGGGGGAGTGACACCGCCCCCTGCTAGCCCCTCTCACCGGAGTCACTCCCCTACTCCGTCGAGCGCTGCAGTCCCTGAGAGCAGGCCCCCTCCCACAACATCCACTTATGTACACAACACATAACCAGTAACACCCCATACCGTATCCAGCATTCAACGGAGCCAGTCGCTATATATTTCTCTCAAGCCTAATCCTATACTATACAAGATGCAGCAGTGCAGCGTCCAAGAGAAGACAATCACTCGTAAAGCCAACAGAATTCGACACGAGAGAAACGTCCATCACAAACACGGGGGACCCAGAAGAGTAAAATGCAGTATCTGCTACGTCAACTTCCAGAGAAACACTGATTTACCCGACACAATCAAGCATTCCATGATAACAAAGCGCTCATGCACTTTGTCGGAAAAAATACCCAAGAAGCAACAACCAGCGACGGACAGGGTATAGCCAAAAAACACATAACACATAAAAATTCCTGTGGCAACAACCGGAGCCTCCACATCATCGGACTCTGATCCAGCAAAAAAGACGCGCCCCCCCCCCCCCCCGCCCAAAGAGAGCATGCAGACGCTTACAGCTTGAAAGCATGAGGCCGCAAACCTCTACATCAGGGTCGGACTACAGCACAACTTCTTTATCAGCTACCTCATCCTCGTCAGAATACGAACCCGAAGAGGAGGACGATGAATTTATAATCCGATCAGAAACAGGAGAAGACAGTCCCACCCTTGGTAATCAACCAATTTATTCGGACATAAGCGACTGTGAACCTGCTATTCCAGATCCAGAAAGATTACCACCATCCCAACTCCCTTCGCCCTCATACATCTCATCAGTTACGGAGATGGACATTGATATGGACATTCTCATGCATTCAAGTGATAGTACAGACAAAAATAACAACAATAATAATATCACCACCAGCCTGAAACCAGTGACAACACCATACAAGCCAGTACACCGCAACAACGCCACACCCATCCAATCTCCAGACTACATAGAAATCACAGATAGAAGCGATTGAACTACAGCCCAAACTCTAGTGACGATGAGGATTACACCCCAGCGGACCATGCAACAACCTTTACCCCCCCCCCCCTCCGCTTATATAACAGAATAGACACGCATATACATTCAGTTACCAAATAGCCCTCAGAACACAGCAATCATAATGGAAATAGACGACGCAAGCACACAGACACACATGGATAACACACCTAGACCAAACACCAGCAATAGGCAAATGAAATGAATCGGGCTTTAGGCCACCTTTGTGCACATATAGGCTAAACTGGGCCAGGAAAACCTCCTGAGGATGGTAAGATGATTGAGATGACACTGTCCTCCAGACACAGGATTCGAAATTCGGGCCCTGGCGGTCTGAGGCCGAGCACGCTACTTCTCGGTCACGGAGGCTCCCCACAATACTGACTTTCACACGTGGATGGGGAAGAAACATTTTTTTCTTTCAAACCGCCGAAACCGGGAACCGAACCCGGAACTCTGGCGTGAAAGGCAGCGGTGCTAACCACTACCCTAGGGCCCCCGCCCACCAGCAATAGCCAAGACACGAGTCAAGCAGACCCTCTTGTTAAAATTAAAGTAAATGTTGGCGGATACAACATGGAACTTTCGGATATACCAATGGAACAGGTTCCAAGGATGATGGAACAAATAATGAAAGGGATGGACAGATATCAGGCCTCTAAGCAGAAATAAAAATCCCCGACACGCCTATGAGTGGTGGACAATTTTAACACCTATCCACTCTCAACATTTGTCCAGATTATATTTCCCGGGACTAATAGTGCAAAGCACTTACTAAACTTACCATTCAGTGCCAACAGGATTGCACCGCCCGGAGCAGCACCACCCAGAGCGGCACTGTGTGGTGACACACCTCATAGAGGAGTGGCACCGCCCGGAGCAGCCCTGACCGGAGCAGCACCACCCGGACCAACCCCGACCGGAGCAACCCCGCCCGGAGCAACCCCGCCCGGAGCCATAATCAGACTGACATCTGGTCGGACGGCCTTGGTGAGATATACAGGACGGAGCAGTAAGAAGTTTGGGCCAATGCTATACCAAACACCATATATGTTGGCCACCGGAGTCAACTCTAGCCAACAGAGTAACATGATGTCACCACCTACCCCCTCCCCCGGGCCAGACACCGACCAGCCTGGTAGGAGCCTGCCTCCGGGTGGAGGGACAAGTGCATACACCCCTCAGTCACCGGGCCACCGGAGCAAACACGCCGGCCCACCGGGGTCATCATCACTCAGCCCGACGGAGCAGAGACAACATCGCCCTGAGCCAACTGAGCAACCCCCACTCACCCCCTACCGGAGCTAGCTGTTACCTCTCCTAACTGACATTTCATCAAAGAACACTGCCAACCCTTGGTTTACCAGATGCGGATAATCATACTTTAATTAGCAATATATCTTTACACAACGAACTCTAAATTAAACATCATAAACTATATACAATTTTAATCTTGTTACCATATGACTTACCTTAAATTGATTATTCCCAGAGACTGCTCCTGCTACCATCCAAAGGATTACCTGAAAAGACATTCAAAACGAGCTCTTTATATTATGCAGACACCTCGTATTAATTTACGGATCTAATTTTCTTTTCTTCTTTGCAAAGAATTGCATAATTCATCTATATGTTAAACAAGTGTAATAAACATCGTATACTATGCCATTACTGTCTCGTTTCTTGATCTCACCGTATCGGGAAGTAGGGATTATGTATCAAATCGAAGATGAAAATTTTAAAAATATTCCATTTGACTCTGTTCAGTCAAACGAATTTCATTCGTTGGGGCACAACCCATACATAAGCCCCGCCCCCTAATCCGTTGAGAGATAGACCCGAGCACACAACCACGTGGTGAACCCACGTGACCTGAGCCGCTATTTAAGCCCGAAACTGGGCAGCCCCACTTCATTCCTGAAGAAGGCGTCAAGCCGAAACGTTGAAGATGCTTTAAACACTTTATTTGACATTTGTGTTCAACTTTTAAAGTGACTTCTAAAAAAGAAATAGGTAACTTATAACTTATTAAATTACGTATTGTAAAATATTGTCATAAAAATTCAAAATACTGAATACTTAAAGTGCTCACTATTCAGTATATTTGACAATAGCCTAGTAAGCAAAAATGTAGAATACAAATCTGTAATGGAAACTTCATATTTGTATAGTCATTTTTGTATGATTTCTAATATATAGGAACACACTTATCGAAAAGATTGACAGATTGTTTGGGAAGAAAAGTTGAAGCATGAAAAAAAATAACAAGTGTACTTTAAATTTTTTAATACTTTTTAATAGAATTTAGACTAGACGTCAAGAAAATTGGAAAAAAAAAATTTTTAATTAAATGTTATTTTAATACCCAAGTCTCCACAAAAATTAATTAGAAGTGGATTGAAACATTTTTTAATTTTTTATTTGCTTCTGATATTAGATAAATTAAGTCGGTTGTATCCGTAAAGCAGATCTTCAGATAAGTTTTAACCAAAGTCATTTGAGCTGTACAATCAAAAATAAGTAAAAAAACCCCATTAGAATAGTAAACTTGTTAGATTACTTGTCCAACACTCTGGTACAAGTACATAGTTTGAATCATATAGGGTGACAATAAAATTTACAGTTTGTGTAATAAAATTCAGCTACATATAATTATAATAACTTATATCTGTGTCCAAGTCATCAAATAGGTCTGCAAATATCTTAAGCACTTTCGCAGCTGTCACAGTGTTAATGATATGGCCAAAGTCAAGTAAATCATCAATCATGTCAATGGGACATATTTTGTCTGCTTCTTTCACAATGTGTGTAATTATATCCAAGCTCAGGCCATGAATGATATCTGGCTTGGTGTATGTTGGACTGGTTATGACTACTTCACCATCAAGCTCTTCCTTTAGCATTAACAAATTCAGTTTCAGTTGTTTGAGGTTATCTGGTGGAACAACACGCACAGACATTGGTGCAAATGACTCCGGAGAGTGTGATGATAACAAAAATGTAATTTTATCATCGTCACACACACCACAGGTACAATTGTTGGCACAAAAGCTGCAGCACAAATGCAGAGGGATCATTTCTTGTCGGCTGAACCCAAAGTCATCTAAAATCATGTTTCTTATGCAGTGGTTATCACTGTTTTGGATTGCATTGAGCATTGATGCTTGCAGATTTCTCAACTGTTTCCCTGAGTAGAACATCACAGCATCAGCTTGCTCTCCTGATCTACCAGCCCTGCCTGACTGCTGGAGATAATCCTCTGTAGAAGATGGAGGGCCGTAGTGAACCACCATATCACATTTTGCATCAATGCCGAGACCCAACATTTTTGTGGCAACAACAACTTTTAAAGAGCTAGTTTCATCCATTAGGGAGGCCACAACTTTGACCTTTACACGTTCAGGTGTTTTTGAATGCATCATGTTGAAAAGACGTCTTCCATCTCGCTCATGCTTCAGCTTTGAGTTGATGAAATTTTAGACTCTTGTACAGTCTTGTAGGCTTCTGCAGAAAACAATAATCTTTTTGCAGTCTTCCTTTTTTTCTATTAACATATCCACCAACCACTGCATGCACTCTGCCCCCTGATGTGATACTCTTTTATTCGTCAGCCTCACATTAGGACGATCAGGGCTTATATGATAAGTTCTTGCATCATGTAGTCCCAGCAGTTCTTTAATCTTTTGAAGTGTAGTTACACTTGCTAAGGCAGTCAGACTCATTAATGGCACACCTGGAAGTCTTGCGCGAATATCTCCAACCTTACTGAAGTACCCACGGAATGCATCTTCTGATTGTGTGGAAACGCCCCTGTAAGAATAATCGAATATAAAGTTTGCATTTCATTTGAATATAAGAAATCTACTATCACCAGATCACATTTGGTATATAATTTGAGGTAAATTTAAGCATGGCTATAGTATCTCAATCAGACCAGGGGTTGAACTAATGTTTTAGCATGTCTCATGATATTTTGGGGGACACATTTTTTCTACTTTAAAAAAAAAAAATGAATCACAAGAAGCTGGTTCATATTCCAACCCAAATTTGAACAAGTGTTAGTCCCCCAGGCCTTGACTACTTGAAAAAGAGGGGTGCTACCACTGCACTTATTCTGTGAAACTCAATAACCTTGACCTGCAATGTTTTCACCTAGCAATCTAATAAAATGAATTACGGACTGCACGGGGATGGGAACTTATACAATTTATATTATTTTCACCGAGTAAGGGTTTCTGGTGGAGACGTCACTGTGTTTCACATAATAACCAGATCCTCTGCCCCAAATGGGGGGGGGGGGTACTAATTTATATTTAAGTAGTGCTTCAGGCAACTATCTATTTCATATAATTGGCAAACCCCGAGTCCCATATTTTTGTAAGCAATGAGCTATTTATCATGCTTACCACAATAAAAAAAAGACTGATCTATAATTAGGTTATTCATTGTTTTAACTGTCTCAACAAGAAGACTTACCAGGATACTGCAGTGTGAACCTTATCGAAAACAAGACAGACTGGATAGATGGGGACAGTAATGCCTTCCACACTGAAGGTCTGAGGAGGAAACCTTCTCGGTTGCCAAAGACATAGCTGAAAATCAATGGGGTGGAAAATTAGAGATACATTCAGGTTCAATTTATTGACTGACTAGTACTATATATTTGTGGCTTGTTGAATTTAAAATGAGTAATAATAATATATGTAGAGATATAACTTTTTGCCTTTAGACTGGACACAATCATGTGTATTCACCAACACAGTTTTTTCAGCAGGTGAATTTTAATTTAATTAAGCTATCTTTCATTTTACATAAAATTTTGTTTGTAAATTTAATTATTGAAGATTTGCTACAGTCTACATTTATATGTTTTATTAAAGCGACACAATGTCCATAATATGTGAACATGTCCATAGACTAGAATTGTGGCAGTCTTTTAAATTTCGGGTTGCTGTACCAATGTAGCAAGTGTGCCTAAAGCTCCATGTATCGGTTATCTGGTTATTGCCGTATTTAACGCGCAACATTTTTTTTTTTTAAACTTACGCGATTTTAGTCTATGGACATGATGACATATATTGCACATCTAAAGGAGGCAAAATAAAATGTTGGCTTTTGGATTATATTTAGCCTCTTTTTCTGCGAGAATACTGAAAGAAAATGTTCATTAGCTGCTAAAATTATTTAACACACAACACTTCCCACGAAATTTAAGTTTTCATGCGAAAATTGTAAAGAACAAAGTCAAAGTATTAAATAAGTAAAAGACTAGACTATTCACATATATCTAGGCCAGACTAACGACGTTAGATAATAGATCTACAAAAAAAAGTAGGCCCCTATGTTTCGCCAGGAGTAGCATTAATTTTCAATTTTCTCAGTCGATAGTCAAAAATGTTGTGTTCAATAATTCTTTTTCTGATTATTTTTTCATCTCCCCCCCCCCATATCGCTGAAATTTTGGTAGAATTTTGTTACAAGTTGAATATAATTAATGGTGAAATGAAAGCTCTGTCATTTTGAAATTGTATTACATGCCATATATAATAGATCTAGGTCCAATCAGTTAGTGTCTAGCCCTGTCAGTGTCAATTCAATGACACGATTACACTGTTACTGACAGTGTCAGTGACACTGACAAATGACAGTGTCAGTGATGTCAGTGTCACCTGGTGGTCACTGACAGTGACACTGACTTTTAGTTCAGTGTAGCCTAGCCCTAGGCCAGGGCTAGCTTAGTAGCTAGGGCCTAGGCTAATACTAGTAATAACGTGTAGTAATAGTAAATACTTAAAATAGGAGGGCTACTAGGCCTATAAGTAACGTTATAACGTTATAAGGCTATATTCTGTCTATAGGAGTACAGGCCTAATTACTAAATTAATAAAATACTAAAAGTAATAGGCCTAATAATAAGCGTTCACTTTAGTTAAAGCTTACTTGTATTTGCAGACCTGGAATTTAATTATATCAAAATCCGGATCGTTGACAGCAACTGCCTCGAAGTTTAGCTCTCTGAGACTCTGGATTTGAGTTCCCATCAGTGATAGCAATGGCGAAACAACAATCACCATTGCAGGCGTGAGGGTGTCGTCCATCAGAAGTTTGCAGCATGGCACGATCGCTTCGAAACACAAGCTTTTTCCACCAAATTATTGAATCTTCCTTTCTTATAAGCGCACTTTCAATCGCAATCTTTTGATGATCATGTAATTATGGGGTAAAGGGGAGCCCCTCGTGCCGAGAGTACCTGTAAGTGACCGTCGGAGCCTCTAGTTTGGGGTCACAATGGCCGACGAGGGAATCTGCCCGATCTCACCATTTAAACTCAAACTTCCTTCTCCGTCGAGTCGACGGTTCCAAAAAAATCATAAAACTCTTTCTCCACTTGTCATGTTTATTCGTTTGACATTTGGCAACAACAAAGCACAACCTCCGCGCACGGCACGTCCTATCTGACTTAGCGAGAGCGAACTACGGCACGTCCGTAGTCACCGAGTGTAACGCCTGAAGTGCGGGGAAAATACCAAAGCCGCACAGTTTGCAATTGTGTGCACCCGTCACCAAGGTACGGAAACGAGGCAGTCCTTCTCAACCTCCCGCGTCCAAGAAGCCGGGGATAACCGCCACATTAACTGAACGAAGTCAGGATCCTACAATACCCCCGGGTGAGTGATAACGTAGGACCCAACTGACGTGTAGGAGACTGCTTCGTGCAAGTAGCGGGGTTGTAAAAATATGTAATCTCTTATAACTAAGCATAGTTTAAAAAATATAGCGAGTGTGGTTACAGCGTGGGTGGTTGAATTCGCAGCATTATACAAGAATTGTCCCATCCTCTTAACACCAACTGTCCTTTAAGTATGTATTCATTTGCTGCAAGCTGCGATCAACCCATTCATTTAATTAACATAAATTTCTATTCGTAATTTAGCAATGAGCTTGCTAAAAAAAATGTCTTTACATTTATATATCTGTACACAATGCTGCCAGGCCTGGCATATTCATTTACAATTTAAAAACATTGTTAATACGATGTATGCATTTGGGCCCGCCATAGATGTCGTTAGGCGCAACTATGGCATGAACCATCTGCACGAGTCGGGCAGGAGTCTGGAGTCTAGTTTTTCGCACTGTTTGGTCGGTCGAAATTTTTTCGCGATTAGCGATATTCGCATGTTTGCTTTTGGTCGAGTCGATTACGGCGTCAGCAGCACCCGGGGTTTTACCCCGTAGATGTAAAGGTATGCGGGAATATGTTCGTAAACCACCGCCGTTCCCGTTAGCGCGGGACACGGCGGGGGCTCGCGAATGCGGCGCTACATAAGTATTGTCTCTGTTAGACAAGTTGACTTTAACATCTATTTGCTTTGGGACTGTGGCCGATTTTTGACTGCTTCTGACTGCCGTCGACTTTTTCGTTTTAACTCTCGTCCCGTTGGACATCGGAGTGTCCGCACTACCAGGTCTAGGTGGACCCTGTGGATTCCTACTAGATGTCCTGGTAGCCGTCGATCTCCGTGGTTTGCTTGGCGTTTTACGCTGTATTGTCGTACCTGTCGTAGGCTCGCACTCAAGATGTGCGGGTTTAACACGATCTAAAGAGACCGTCTCAACCTTGCCTTTAACTAGGATTTTCACTACTCTGCCACTCCTCGCGACGACCTTATATGGTCCGTCGTAAGGGGCGATCAGAGGCGGCGCAATTGCGATTCGGCGCAAGAATACATGAGTACATGTAGCTATTTCCTTGAATTGGAAAATGTTGTGTTGTTGTGTGTCACGTGGCGGACATAGACGGAGACGCGACATAGCCACGCGTAGCTTGTCTGAATAGTTCTCCGAATCTGTGTTGGCGTCGACGGTGTACTGTTTAGTAAACGCTCCTGGGAGTCTAAGGGTTGTCCCGTAAATCATCTCGGCAGCTGACCTGCCTAGTCTCTCTTTAACGGCTGAACGAACTCCTAAAAGCACAGCGGGTAACGTGATAGTCCACGGGTTCGGCGACTCGTGCGCCATAATGGCGGCTTTCAATTGACGGTGGAAACGTTCGACCATGCCATTCGACTGAGGGTGATAACTCGTGGTACGATTCCGAATAATCCCGAATTGATTACACAAACTATCCCACAATTTGGACTCGAATTGAGCGCCCCTATCAGTGGTGATAGTGGCTGGGGTACCATAACGTGCTATCCACCCGCTGAAGAAGGCATCGGCGACCGTTTCGGCTCTAATATCTACCATAGGTATAGCTTCGGGCCAACGTGTAAAACGGTCGACGCAAGTCAGTAGATATCTAAAGCCATCAGCATAAGGTAAGGGTCCGACTATGTCTACGTGGACATGATGGAATCGCTCGGTAGGTTCAGTGAACTTTCCGAAAACTGGAGTGTTGTGACGTGAAACTTTAGCAGTCTGGCAACCCTTACAGGTACGACATCATCTATATTCATGCTGTGCCATACAAATCGGGTATTAATCAAAGGTTTGGTAGCTCTATGCGATGGATGGCCTAAACCGTGCAAGTTTGAAAAAACTTTTTGGCGAAATTTCGCGGTAAGGTACGGGCGGTTGTGTCCCGTGGACACATCACACCAGATCAATTGATTATCGAACGATTTTAATAGTTTGAACTTCATAGTGGATGTAGTCGAGTGTCTCAAACGCGTGAATTCCGCGTCATTAGCTTGGTCGAGACTTAACTCTTTATAGTCTATCGCTGGTCCATCATGTATCGCTGACACTGATGGTCGTGACAGCGCATCAGCGACGAAATTTGTCTCTCCTTTTACATATCTAATATCGGTGGTGAATTCAGCGATGAAAGCTAAATTACGTGTTTGTCGTAGGGACGCGCGCTCAGTCACGGATGACATTACGAATGTCAACGGTTTGTGATATGTATTAACGAAAAAATTTCGTCCTTCTAAATTGTGTCTGAAATGATTAATTGTAGCGTATACTGCCGAAAGCTCATGATCGAACGCGCTGTAGCGTGTCTCTGCTGGGTTCAGCTTCTTGCTGTAAAACGAAAGCGGCTGCCACATACCGTTTAAAAATTGCTGCAAAATGCCACCGACGGCGACATCACTAGCGTCGCACGTGATGTTAATCTGGGCCGTAGAATCTGGGTGCACCAGAAGCGTAGTAGTCCAGTTGCTGCTCGTATATGTTCAATGGGGACCTAGAAATTATGAGAAGTGTAAGATGTTTCGATTGATTCATATTATTATGATGTCACTGAACAAATTAAGGTTTGTTGCCCAAGTGGCAACTTTGGGCAACTTTTTTTATTAGCATAATTAACATAATTAGCATAATCGGCTTAATCTGCATTATGATCCAAGGTAAAATGTTGCTATTGAACCAGTTGCTGCAGAAAAAATGGCCAATATCAAACTTTGTGTTTAGGTCATATCCAAAAAAATCACTTCTGATCTTATATTTATCCTCTGCCTCGCTGATAGAAGTTTTTCCTCCGTCCGTCCGTCTGTCCGTTCGTCCGTCCGCGTGCCCTCCATTCATCACTAGCCTTGGTTAATCGATATATTAGTAATTGTTCCAGCTACAGTGTTCACATATGTATCTAGCAAATATCTCGTTGAAATTCGGACACGTGTGACCTTGACCTATTTTTGCAGATCGTACAGGTCAAAGGTCACGCTTGCCTTATTTCCTATCGATATATAAAGCACTGTTCTGAAGAACCGTTCGAGTTACAGTGTCCCAGTCTGCACCACTGGTGTATCTGGTAATTATCGCGGTCAAGTTGAGATATAGGCGACTTTACATATTTTTATGACAACGGGTGACGAATAAAGGTCAAGGTCAATGCTATATAATTTTATCAAATTGCTATTTAAACAACAAATGCGAGCGTTTGCTGTATTGTGGTCCAGGCGGTCCAGTGTTTCAGGGCTTCCAGATTGACTTATTATTTTAGTTATAGGTCACGATTAAGCAGAATATGTCAAGGTCGTCAGACATCACGTGATGTACCTGCATGTATAGTAGATACAGGCACACAAAACAAGTTACTTTTTCAGTTGTGTATGAGGCTATGTTTGCACGTTTTCTGACTGATCATTGGGCAGCAGCGAAACATGCAACTCCTCTCAGTGTTTAAGTACGACCCCCCCTCCCCCCCCCCTTGTACCACATTCTCTGGTCGATGAATTTGGATATCTGCTAAAGGGAGACAAGTCTGACTCTCTTATCTCTGCCTGCCCCCCCCCCCCCCCCCTACGGATATCAACCTGGATCTCCATAATCGTCGCGCTTGTCTCCAAATATGCTTTTGTGGAAGGCTGTCGCTCCGTAAGTGCCACAGATCAGAAGCAGCTCAAGACATCGCCAACTTTGGCTGGCAGATTGCAGGAGGTTCGTAAGTGATTTAATTTACTTCCTAAGCTTCTTGATGTCATCAGTCTTATATATTGTGTGGAGCCTCCGCGACCGAGTAGTAGCGTGCTCGACCTCAGACTACCAGAGCTCGAATTTAGAATCCTGTGTCTTGAGGGCAGCGGCATTTCATTCATCTCACCATCCCTGGCCCAGTTTAGCCTATATGTGCATAAAGGTCTCCTAAAACTCCATTCATTTCACTTCAGTATTGGATGATTGGTGCAATTCACTGACTATGCAAGAATCAGAGGAAATTCATGTTTAGGAGGACGAGGAGGAAGAAGAGGACGAAGGGGGGGGGGGTATAAAACAATGAACTGTTAGATTTTTTGTATAATTTATATAAACTTATCGTACACGCAGTTTTAGGATGTTAGAGTATGTTTCAGTGGTTTGTTATATCTACGTTGTTCACACCTTGCCGATAACACCCAGGTAGACTGTGTTAATGGTATGGATAATTTTTTTTGAAAAATGACTATTTCACTATTTTTATTGAAACAAGGCCGTTGTCATGTAGTAATAATTAAGTGGACCTCCATCAGCCTGTAATTTGTGTGGCCCACGGCACGAGCCCTGTGTTTTGCCAGTCAGTATATTGCGTTCTTTATTTACGTATGTAAGCCTACTGTAGCCTGTGTGTAGCTGCAGGGTAGACCAAAAATTGAATAAAACTTGCCATTGAAATAAGTCAAGTTTACCTCTACATTGTACCAGAATGCAGTTTAAGCCTATTTTTTTACCAATTCTGGGGGATGCCCCCAGCCCCCCTCCCTATTATACTTAAGAATGGTCGTTCTGTAACCCACCTAGGCCTAGGCTTACTGTAGCCAAAATTAGACTATATAGCATGTGTTTTAGGGTATTCAAGGGTGTATTTTCGGTGTATTTTCATTAAAACCCAACTGTTTTTAATGTGTGAAGTACAACAATTGTTGGCCTATGCCTACATAGCCTCTAAATAATGAGCTAAAAGGAAAATATAATTGTCATTTGCTAACACGAAAAGTTAGATTTTATATTCTATATCAATATATAACGTAACTACTAGGCCTACCCCCTTAAAAGAAAAATCCTTTAAATGCAAAACAACGTATGGTATGGCCTATAGTATAATGCTATATCATAGGTATAAATATGTATATATTTAGGCATACATTCAATTCTGTTGAGTCTAACTTCAGATTAAATTGCAATTTTTTTCTGTCTAACGTTACTTTTTTGTCACTGATTAGGTCGTGGGCTTCCTGGGCACTGCCCATTTCTTATTATTGGTCAGATTAGTTTGGTTTGCATCATAATCATGACCTTTGACCTGAATCTCTTTATTACCATTAACCTCAGAAATGAATTCCTTAGGTCTGAATTATATGGACATGTGGTATTGGAGATTTGTGTACGTCCATTGGTTTAAAATTAACATTTGGCATTAGTCCCCATTGCTAATTATGCTAATTATGTTAATTATGCTAATTAAAAAAGTTGCCCAAAGTTGCCGTCTGGGCAACAAAGCTGAATTTGTTCATTGACCCATTGTGAACATGAATTAACCAAAAAACCTTACACTTCTCACAATTTCTAGGTTCTATGGACGGCAACTGGACTATAGCGTTTGCCAATATCTGTTTTGACTCAGAAAATGCTGACTCTGCATTTTTATTCCACTTCAAATCGAAATTTGACTTTGGTGACAGTCTGGTATGTCCTTCGTTGGCAGCTGTCAGTAGATTATTGAGTGGTGTCAACTTCGCGGCGCAATGCGGTATGAAACGGTGGTAGTAATTCACCATTCCCAGATATCTACGCAATGCTCGTTGCTTTTCGGGTTTACCGAAATTAACAATCGCGTCAACGGCGCTGGGTAACGGCGAAATTCCTTCGGCGCAAACGTGGTGACCTAGAAAACTTAATTCAGCTGTACCGAGCTGACACTTTTCAGGACCAATGATAATTCCGTATTCAGATAGTCAAGCAAAAAGAATTCGTAGATGTTTCTTATGCGTTTTATGATCTGGGCTGGTTACCAGTAGGTCATCCAAATAAACAAAAACGAAATCAAGTCCGCGTGTAACGTGGTCTATAAAGTGCTGAAACGTTTGACCGGAATTTCTTAGACCAAACGGTGTTCTGGTGAAATTAAACAAGCCAAAAGGTGTAGTAACGGCAGTCTTGTGTACGTCGGACGGTTCCACCGGAATTTGGTAATAAGCCCTGACCAAGTCGATCTTTGAAAAAAATTTCGATCCAGCTAAACGCTGCGTTAAATCTTGTATATGAGGAATCGGATAACGGTCCGGTACGGTCTGTGCATTCAAACCACGGTAGTCCCCGCATGGTCTCCAATCGCTGTTTTTCTTTGGAGCGATGTGAAGCACTGAGGACCACTCACTGTCGCTGGGTTCAATGACCCCTAGTTTTATCATCTCATCAAACTCGCGTTTTGCGGTAACCAGCTTATCGGGTGCTAAACGTCGTGGTCGTGCAAACACCGGGTGTCCTTTAGTCACTATCTTGTGTGTTATACCGTGTTTAACGGTCTCACCCTTTGTCGTAGGGCGTGTCAGTTCCGGGAACTGGCCGAGGAGTTTTGTGTACTCATTCTGAACGGTGTCAACTCTGTTCAATGACAGAGGTTTAATCGATGACAGTGAAGCGGCAATAGCTAGACCTGTACGCATGTCGTAGAGACATCTGCTTCTCAAGTCTACGAGCAAATTATAGTGGATTAAAAAATCAGCCCCGATTATGGGTTGCTGCACATCTGCCACTATGAACGTCCACGGATATTCGCGCTTCAAGCCGACATCGACGACGCGTTTACAGGTGCCGTAAGTAAGTATAGTACTGTTATTAGCTGCCACCAGAAGGAGACTGTCAGCGTCCAAAATCCCGTTAGCGCAAGATTTCGGCAAAACACTGACAGCTGCGCCCGTGTCGATTAAATATCTGCATTTATGTCCTTTATCTGCGACATATAATAACTTAGAGTGAGATAACGCGATATTTGCTACTTCGCGCTGACCTAATGTGACATAGTATGAACAGGGTTCACTGCACAAGCGCGCCTTCTCACCATAAGTGTGGTGGTAATAGCAAACCTGTGCAGTGGCTGTGTCGGTCGGTTGTGCGACATTATTTTGCGGCGTTTGCGGCGGCGGTGCGAAAGGTTGAACATTTTGTTGTGCATTAGTACAATTATTTGATTCATAAACAAACTCAGTGGCCTGTGCATTCGGCGGCGGAACGAAAGGTGGAGCATTATTCTGTTCATTGCTATAATGACTAGGTTGGTTGCTAACAAAACCTGAGGCCTGAACATTAGGAGCAAATGCAGGCGCATGAGCATAGTTATTTGCTCGTCCACGTCCTTAATTTCTTTTCCTCTCTGATGTAGTAACGGTTTCTAGTTTCTTGATTCGCCTAGACAAATCCTCCAACAAACCAACTAGTTTGGTGGTTTCTTCTACCTTAATCTCTGCGACCCCCGGCTTACTCTCTTTGACGTCCTCTTAGGTTGCCAGTGCCCGGTCGGCCAGAACGGCCAAACTTTCGAGGGTGGCACTGTCAGGTTGAGTCACCAAATGAGTTCTAATTGAAGCGGGCATCTGCCGTATGAACGCTTGACGAATTACTGCTTTCCCCACCACGGCTCGTGGTCCAGAGCCAGCCGCCTTTTGTAAACGCGGCATGAAACGCGAGGGAATGTCATTACCAATCTTCTCGCCAGAGATAACTTTGTTAACCCTTTCGGGTGTGGTCAAACCTCGTCTCTCGATCAAGATCGCTTTCAGGCTTTCGTATTTATTGGACCTGAAAGGCTGAAGTAGCACGTCCCTCACATCCGATGCGACCTCGCCCGAAAGTGCAGCGCAGGTTAAGCTGTACCTCTCATCATCATCATTGATCTGGTGAAGAGCAAACTGAGTCTCAATTTGGTTGAACCAGAGTTCAACATCCGAAGCGTAGAAAGTGGCGATTCTGAACTTCGGTAAGTTCGTAGCACGTCTCTGCGACTGTCTACTGAGCGGTGAACAACTCCTTGAGGTGTCGCTCCTAGAGTGAGAAGTCATAAGTTTAGCTCGGGCAATTCGAGCGAAATCAGCTTTGAGGCGTTGATATTCTTCATCTGCCTCTCGGAATCGAACCTCATTGTCCTCACTGTCTTGACGATAATCATCTTTAGGTCTAGCACCCGAACCTTCTAGGGGCGTTGACATGAAGCCTTCACTGTCGTACTGCTTCGACATTATGAAGTAGTGTTTTTAAATTATCTAACCAGTGAAGCATTTGAGATAGCTGGCCTATTGGCTCTATGTCTATCTCAAATGAGTTTAAAATGGCATGTCGTATTAACACATGCCAACTATTTTGACGCGCCGTGCGCGGATAGGTTGTGCGTTGCCGTGTAAATCAGATGAAAAATGTCTGTAATATGCTGAATCTTAGAATTGTAGACTGTAGAAAATGTTCATGCTATGTCGCATGTTGCGAGAAACAGGGGTTGCAGATTAGTTGAAAATGCGTCGCTGAGGTTGCACCTAAATGCTGTGCACTAATTCACAAAGGTATATATTGATTGAAGTGAAAACTGAAGTTCTATATTTGACATAAAACGTTTTCACTTATTCACACACATGCAAAATGGTACAGTGAAAACCACAGGTCGAAGTAGTACATAAAAAAATAATATGCCAGATACAAGTATGACATGCTATGCTAAGCTAGGGTAATAGTATTTTGTAAATCGACCTGGGTGAAAAAAAAACACATTCAGAAAAACACATTCAAATATTTGCAATGTTTCGCAATAGTGCAACTGTCAAATCGAATATTTCTGTATTTATGAAAAATTTAAACTTCAGAAATAAACTATCGTGAGAAAATTTCGTTCTCAAACTGATAGACTAAATGTGACTGCGAAGAAAAACAGTTACATTTATGATTTTAGAATAATATTTAAAACGTGACTGACAGTAGTCTATGCTGATTAATGATATAGTATATCATTTCGCTGAAAAATGATGTCTGTGATGAACATTCCACGTTTTTTTTTTTTTATAATGGTACGTTCATCACCGAGTCATTCTCATAAACGTCCGAATCAATCGCTCGCATCGATTCATTGATTGACGTATAAACCGACTGTCTTCGTTGCGGTTGTGTTTATGTCGTCTGTGGTGGGTGTGTGCGTGATGTATTGTCGGTGCTTCCAGCCTGTGCGGCAGGCAGCATGACGCTTACATTCTGTGACGGCATGCTTGGAACGGTATGTACATAGTATATGGTCAGCATCCCCGTTTCGCCTCACATTAGCATATTCATTACCTACTGCTTTCCCAAATAAGGCGCTAAATAGGCTAGAACGATTACAAACACCGAAGAGCGTTTCAAAGTGAACAAAAATCTCACACCATTAGTGGTACAACTTGTTTTCGAAACAACTTATTTACATTTCTTCTCCTTCAACCGTTTTGAAAAAGAAAATTTACAAACAATTTAAAAAAAATTATTACAGCCAGTCCGTGTAAAATTTTGAACACGTGAAAAATGATCTCCACCAAATCAAAATGGCGGCCTAATTTATGCTAATGTGATGTGGCGACACAGGTTCACTGTCCAGATGCATGCCGGTTAGGGCGGAACACGTGGGTGCCCACGGCGGGCGATCAGCTAAGTTAGGGACACCAGCGTCCAAAATGGCGCACACCTACCAAATACATTTACAATATTCAGCATTCTCTGAAATAACATATGATAATAGTACAAAATATTGACCTACGGTCCTGGGAATATTTTAAACAGACCAAATAAGACCGTTTATTGACATTCATGTAGGGAAACAATTTATTTTGGCCCTAAACCTATTAAAGGTTACCCGAGTCGAAGCGATATTTATAATTTCTGTCGATTTTGCTGAAAAAAATCGGAAAAAATGAAGAGATTTCGTCTATGGACATTAAAATCGAGTCACCCAATTATGGTAATCAACGATAAAAATTGAGTTACCGAAAATACCCACTTCCTACTCGCCTACAGTGGCATTAATAGGATGAAGGCATTAAACAAACTCTTACATTTAACAAATGATAGACTAAGTCTATGAGAATAATTTTCTGGATTCTTCTAGAGAAACCGACAAGATCGCCATCTTGAAAAGGCGCCAAACACGTGGGATTTCGTCCAAAATTTTTTAAATTTACGCCGTTTTCGACGTAAAAAAACGTGCTTCTCCTCTGATAACTCTTTCTGACTAATTTAAACTGGCATATAAATAATGACCTACAGTTTTCACGTACCTGATGAAAAAAAATGCTATTGATTTTTTTCAAAAAATCCCTTAAAATTAATCAAAACTATCCTTGAAAACAGTGGTTTGGTGAATTTCGATGTTTGGTGAATTAAAATATTTGCCAACTAGAGATTATTCTTATTGTTTTGCATCAAAATGGAGACAGGAGGAAACGGAGATCAATAAAGCTGATACAGATTCCCAAACTCTTGACAAAATGTTTCAAATTAGCGGATGGTACAATTAAATGATCACAAATCAGGGACTTATTTCTACACATTATATCTACACATTTAACCCTAATGCTAGCACAATGTCCAGCTTCAAAAGAATCTGCATTTATGAAAAATAAGCATTCATCAAATTGATTAATTTTATAAGGTGGGCAAACTATTTGATCATTTTCAGTGGCATTTCATTTGATCTAAAAACTGCTCAAAACATGTTAAGTCATGACAACTATCTGTCCGCAAATAATATTTAGTTTAGGGAACAATATATGAAGGCTGGTAACTCCACAAGGAACGTACCAGTGATCTTAACAAAATTGTTTGAAAATAGCTATTTTATTCTGAATAATGAGTTGACAGCAAAGTTACTGAAAAATAAAATAAACAATAATTGTTTTACCTAAATGGCGGCTATTTTAAAATCCAAAATAACCGTCATGTACTGTAACATCTAAGTGTGTTTCAATTTGTAACATTTATGATATCGTTAATAGAAAAATTATGACCGATGTTGCTATATTGTTTAAGCACGCATTTAAAGAAATTGTATACATTTTGTCTGCTTTACTATTTTAGATATATATTGTTTTACTGTCATTATGCTGTTAATATGCCGAATTTGAGTTTAATTGTATTTTTTTATTGTTATTGTTTTTTTTGTTAACATATTTTCCATGTTTTGGTCTGAGTAATAATCAATCAAAGTATAATGTCTTGCGAGATGCAATAGGGTCTTATACCCCTACCATAAACAGTGTATCAATTTCAGCAGCAATTCATATGCTCTGAAATGAACTTGAGAAATTATCTATACAGTCCCAGTAGCACACACAATAAACCTTTTTTGCAATAAGTTTGCAAAGTTTGCAATAATGCAAACCATCGTAAACCACCCAAGTGCTCAATAATTTTCATTAAATTCGATTTTCATACATTAAAAAATCTGCTTAGTTGACATTAAAATGCCATTGGTGTCATCTTACAATTATGTCACATTAAAGCTCGAGGATTATATAATTGTGTGCAACGTTTGAACTTCTGTGTCTAATGGTTCATGAAAAATAGCATCACTTTTTTTTAAATAAACTCTGGTTTCAGGAGTACGTTTTGTGGGGAATTTGGGCAAAGAAGAGTTAAACCTTTATCCCGGAATCACACACCACTAAACATGACTTCATATCCAGCGACTCTATGACCACAAACTCAAACTGAATATTTTAACGGCAACAAATGGTCCCATAATGAAGCATTATAATATATTGCTGCATGGTTAGTAACGATTTGTATTTTTTTTAAATAATACATAGTTATAATATTATGATAAGTGCAAATGATAAAATGCAAATCATGCTGTAAATTAATTTAAGGAATATTTAAACATTTCTATTTGAATTTGAAAATATGGGCAAGTAATCTAAAATCTAAAATTAGGATATTTTTCCCAACAAACCATTATCTCCATTCAAGTGGTAAACAACGTGTTGCTGCTAGTCGCACTCCATGTAATGGTTTTTCGCCATGAGACCCATATCATTTTTCTGCCGATAGTACATCGTGATGTTTGAACAACAATTGACAAAATTGAGGCTTAATTAATTGACTATGTTTATTTTTGTCTGAAAACGTAAACATGGTTGGGCATTAAAACAAAACACGGAATTAATGTTTAAAGGTAATAGATTTACAGTTTCATAACAATTTCATTATGTAAAAAAAAACATTTTGACGCAGTATAAACGACAGGCTGTCCATATCGGTATGTTAACCTCTCTATTTGACAGCATCAGGAAATCCAAAGCTGTTTTTGTATCTGGTGTGGAAAATTCAGCATTTGTCCGGTGAATGAGGTGCTCGCTAAAACTAGTAAAAGGCTCACATCTGATTCATTGGACAAGTGCTGTTTTTCTCATATCGCACTGAAATGAGAACAGTCGGTATATTTTCTAATGTCGTTGTTTGTGTCGACCACTAAAATAGGTCGTTAAATTAATATGTGAATGCCAACCTCTAGAGAAGGGTGGTAAAATAATTTGGAGAACAAAATTAAATAAAGAAACTAATAATACTAGCAGAAAATATATGTATTTCTGATTATTATGTAGTTGTATCTGCCAGACCTGAGGCTCATAGGCCATACTGCTGCTGAAAACCACTCGACCTGGACACACAGAGGCACAATTAGTCCAGTTGAGTTAAGCATGAGGTCATTTTGGAACAAAAAACCATAACCTGCCAAACGGAAGGGTTTACTAATGGCGCAGTACATCTAACATCTTTAATTATATGCACATTATACGTTTGAACTACTACCATTTCCACTGTGTTTTTTTATTTGCGAAATAATATAGTTTTTAAGTAGGTTAGTCGTTTCGCTTCTCTGACCTACTTTAATATGGTTTAAAGTAGATCGATCGTTTCACTGATTCGTAATATTTACTTTTGACGGACCCCACTCCTTAGAACTTGATCATGCTGCACATGCGGGTGTGCCTACAACCTATGGCCAACGAATTGGGATGATTCCTCATCAAGTGTTCAAAGGCCTGGCGTGTACAGTGTTGTCTAAGGTACCGTGCACTGTCAATTACCCTTGAAGTCATTCGATAAGAGTAGAGGCATAGACCCGATTTCGGGTTTCCTTCTGTCGCGAGATTGACATTATTATGCAGAAAACGACGTAAAGCAATCTTCACTCTCTCACTCACTCAGTTTTACCTCTTAAGGCCTCACGATACATTAAAACTTTAGTTTGCATTCCTAAAGAATGACTTAATTTACTCAAACCTATAGAGGTTTTAGAACGCAAATTTCCATGGAACTGTTTCAATGTTATTAATTTGTTTTAGTTTACCACCCACGCCAAGTCATCTTCATCCATTGCAAATCATGAATTGTGACAGCAATTCGCGGCTTGTAGTGAATGAAGATGGCAATGGTAAATTCAGATTGAAAAGGTTAATTGTGATTGTTTCAGTCCAAAACAAAAACAACTGAACAATAAATGTAACACGGAATTAACTTATATTGAATAACTTGGCTGGTTAATTTAGTGCAGGAGCATTAGATTATAACCTTTTTAATTTAGTGCATGAGCATTAGATTAAACCCTATATAATATAACAAAATTGCGGAAGGCCGATTTTTTTTATAGGACTACCTTGGAAATGAAAAGCTGTCAATCATCGTGTAATTATTTTGTAAGATGGCCGCCATCTTTCAGCACAGTTCAGAATAAAGTGATCAATCTAACTTACGAGAAGGCCATATATAAGCTCCGTATGGCATTTGAATTGATAGATTTAGCATAAAATATGCAAATTAACCGTCATTGCCAAAATACAAAGGGCTTTTCTGTATCATTTTTGAAAAAAAATAGCTTTCTGCAATTATGCTGCAGATTTCTATGCATTTTTTTCTAACGCTCCTGCGCTAATTGCCATAGCAACGGTTGTGTTATTTAGACTTGGTATGAACAGCATAATTCAAACATGATAATCTGATCTAATCTAAACATGAAAATCTAATTTACTTAGTAATATATGTCAGCATGATTCAAAGCTTAGGATCTACCCACAATAAAATCTATGTAAAACATATATAAAACCACTATATTCTGATTCTGAATGTTAATCATGTTTCAATGTAGCATTATTAAAAAAAATAGCCTGAAAGATGGGCCAAACAGATATATGTAAATTATGTCCCTACTTGAAATTGTGGATGATGGTAGTGGTTACAATTCCAAGTTGGGGGGGATTACAATTATATAACTTGGTGCTTCAAATGTGATATCCTCTGGAGATCAGAGCCATTGGTGTCATCTTACAATTATGTCACATTAAAGCTCGAGGATTATGGAATTGTGTGCAACGTTTGAACTTCTGTGTCTAATGGTTGCTTATAAGGGTTACATGAAAAATTGCATCACTTTTTTTAAAATAAACTCTGGTTCCAGGAGTACGTTTTGTGGGGAATTTGGGCAAAGAAGAGTTAAACCTTTATCCCGGAATCACACACCACAAACCACAAACTCAAACTGAATATTTTAACGGCAACAAATGGTCCCATAATGAAACATTATAATATATTGCTGCATGGTTAGTAACGATTTGTATTTTTTAAAAATAATACATAGTTATAATATTATGATAAGTGCAAATGATAAAATGCAAATCATGCTGTAAATTAATTTAAGGAATATTTAAACATTGCTATTTTATTATTATTTATTTCTATTTCTATTTTTATTTCTAATTTCTATATTCTATTTCTATTTCTATCATTTCTATTTTAATTTGAAAATATGGGCAAGTAATCTAAAATCTAAAATTAGGATATTTTCCCCAACAAACCATTATCTCCATTTAAGTGGTAAACAACGTGTTGCTGCTAGTCGCACTCCATGTAATGGTTTTTCGCCATGAGACCCATATCAGTTTTTTGCCGATAGTACATCGTGATGTTTGAACAACAATTGACAAAATAGAGGCTTAATTAATTGACTATGTTTATTTTTGTCTGAAAACGTAAACATGGTTGGGCATTAAAACAAACCACGGAATTAATGTTTAAAGGTAATAAATTTACAGTTTCATAATAACTTCATTATGTAAAAAAAAACATGTTGACGCAGTATAAACGACAGGCTGTCCATATCGGTATGTTAACCTCTCTATTTGACCACATCAGGAAATCCAAAGCTGTTTTTGTATCTGGTGTGGAAAATTCAGCATTTGTCCGGTGAATGAGGTGCTCGCTAAAACTAGTAAAAGGCTCACATCTGATTCATTGGACAAGTGCTGTTTTTCTCATATCGCACTGGAATGAGTACAGTTGGTATATTTTCTAATGTCGTTGTTTGTGTCGACCACTAAAATAGGTCGTTGAATTAATATGTGAATGCCAACCTAAATTCAGGTCCAATATGTCACATATCAGTTCAAGAATCACAGATATGTAAGAAAATATATTTATTATAAGCAAAATGATGTTAGATTGGCCATAGCTCATCAGATTAAGTCCAGAAGAGCAATTTAAAGTTGGTATCAAAGCCACTTTGATACTAGATTCACAGCTCTGGGACTCGCTGCGCTCGCCCAGAGACGTTGTTTACTCGGCTATCCCAGGTGGTCACCCATCCAATTATGAACCGGGCGCGACGTTGCTTAACTTCAGTGATAGAGCCAACACAAATGCAAATGTTTTTCAAGAAAATCACGAAAATCACAAGAGCGAAAAAGATGATTTACATCACTGAATTTTAGTGCTAATTCCGCCAACAATTTCCGAAGGACTGGGGAGCCAATGGCTCAGATGCTGGCCCACACTTAAAAGCACCATACTGAAATAGAGTCCTATTATTCAAGTGAGTGAGATTCTACATACCGGTACCTAAATAAAACATGACATTATATGCATATATCACCCATATCACACAAAGTAATAACTCCTAGACATGTCTAAATGACATGAGCTATTACACTTTTTACTGTGAATTGTATGTATGATCACTTAAAAAATAAGAATAATATTTAAAAAACTTCCACTTTTTTTCAATGATGATCGTTATCTGCCACTTGGTACTTTTAATATCCTGATAATACAGACAGTGTGTCTTACTCCTCTGTGATCAGGTTTGTTATGGTGGGCCAACAATATTAAAAAACAACAAACTTAAATTCTCAGTAACGGGAGGGGGGGATTACAAATTAAAACACCATTCTCCATGGGATATTATTTTGAATGAAATAAGCAAACCAGTTATGCAGCTTTGCTATTAGAATGGCTAATGAGGGAGAGTGGGGTATGTTTACATTTTAATAGTTAATAAGGGAAAGCTGGGCATGGTAATACTAGAATAACTAGTGAGGGAGAGCGGGCCATGGTAGGCCTAATACTAGAATAGCTAGTGAGGGAGAACTGGGCGGGTCAATATTAGAAAGGCTAATGAGGGAGAGCAGGGCATGTTAATATTAGAATGGCTAATGAGTGAGAGAGGGGCATGTTAATATATGAATGGCTAATGAGGAGGAGCGGGGCATGTTAATATTAGAATGGCTAATAAGGGAGAGCGGGGCATGGTAATAATAGAATGGCGTATAAGAAGAGCGGGGCATGTTAATATTATATTGTCTTATAAGGAGAGCGGGGCATGTTAATATTAGAATGACATACGAGGGAGAGTGGGGTTTGTTAATATTAGAAAGGTGAATGAGGGAGAGCGGGGCATGATTATGTTAGAATGGTGTATGAGGGAGAATGGGGTGTGCTAATATTACAATGGATGAGGGAGAGCGGGGCATGTTTGTATTAAAATAGCTAATGAGGGGAAGCGGGGCATGTAAATAAGTAAATCGCTATTAAGGGAGAGCGGGGTATGTTAATATTATAAAGGTTATTGAGGAAGAGCAGATCATGTTATTATTAGAATGACTAGCCTTATGTGGGAGAGTGACGCATGGTAATATTAGAATGGCTAATGAGGGAGAGTGGGGAATGTTAATATTGGAATGGCTAACGGAAAAGAGCCGAGGCATGTTAATATTAGAATGGGTAGTGAGGAAGAGTGGGACATGTTAATATTGGAATGGCTAGTGTAGGAGAGCGGGGCATGTTAATATTAGAATAGCGTAATATGAGGGAGAGCGGGGCATGTAAATATTATAATGGCAATTTGTGGAGAGCGGGATAAGTTAATATTAGAATGGCTAATTGGGGAGAGCGGGGCATGTTAATATTTGAATGGCTGATGAGGCGGGGGGGGGGGGCGGGGCATGTTAATATTAGAATGGCTAATAAGGGAGAGCGGAGCATGGTAATAATAGAATGGCGTATAAGAAGAGCGGGGCATGTTAATATTATAATGGCTTATAAGGAGAGCGGGTCATGTTAATATTAGAATGACATACTAGGGAGAGTGGGGTTTGTTAATATTGGAAAGGTGTATAAAGGAGAGCGGGGCATGGTTATGTTAGAATGGTGTATGAGGGAGAGTGGGGTGTGTTAATATTGGAATGGATGAGGGAGAGCGGGGCATGTTTATATTAAAATAGCTAATGAGGGGAAGCGGGGTATGTAAATAATTAAATCGCTATTGAGAGAGAGCGGGGCATGTTAATATTATAAAGGTTTATGAGGAAGAGCAGATCATGTTATTATTAGAATGACTAGCCTTATGTGGGAGAGTGACGCATGGTAATATTAGAATGGCTATTGAGGGAGAGTGGGGAATGTTAATATTGGAATGGCTATCGAAAAAAAGCGAGGCATGTTAATATTAGAATGGCTAGTGAGGAAGAGTGGGGTATGGTAATATCATGAATATTGGAATGGCTAACGTAGGAGAGTGGGGCATGTTAATATTAGAATAGCGTAATATGAGGGAGAGCGGCATGTTAATATTATAATGGCTAATTGTGGAGAGCGGGATATGTTAATATTAGAATGGCTAATGAGGGAGAGCGGGGCATGTTGATATTAGAATGGCTAATGGGGAGAGCGGGGTATGGTAATATTAGAATGGCTAATCAGGGAGAGCAGGGCATAATAAATCAAGGTCTCCATGTTGATCTGTCCACACACACACGTGGTCAGACACCTACTTTTAAACCAAACGAAAAAGTGATTTAAGCATCGTTCTCAGCCCAGTGACGCAAATAATTTATATTTTTAGCAATGCCATTTAAAGAAAAGTATATGTAAGTTAGGCCTATCAGTCTTCATTATAAAATATGTCCTATATCAGCCCCACAATCAGGTCTTCGTTAGAAAAGGTGGTAACCAACCTTTCCCAAGCTCATTTTGAAACAGTGACCCAATTCGTTGCATATAAATGAAATAAATCGGGCTTTAGGCCACCTTTGTGCACATATAGGCTAAACTGGGCCAGGATAACCTCCTGAGAAATTCGCTTCATCTATACATACCGTATCACCGCGCATAAGCGTGCCAGCACTTATAATAATAATAGTAGCTGTAGTCCAGTCAATGTACGATAAAAAATGACCCAACCTAGAACAAATTGCAACATTTTTATTTTAATGGCAAAGTATTCAGAAAACATTCGGGGATTTCAGAGAAAAAGTCTACAAAAATATAAGTGGGGGAACATTTTCGAAACACCCTTTGAAGGCGACCTCCCATTTAACACATGTTGACTTCAGGGAGAATGTTCTTTTCAGATGTAAAATGATTTTATATGTATATTTATCAAATTGTCTATTTATATAATGCGAGTCCACATCACAAAATAAGTATATATCGCCATGTCCAATATTACATTGAACTCTAGACGCAAGCTGTCCACCTTAGTACAATAAAAATATGAAAAGACCCACCACAAATTGCATACGTTTTTTTACCAATCAGCACAGAATCATCAATAGAAAATGTGCTGAAATCTAATCGGTGGAAGGATATATATTTTACATCAATCCAAGATGGCCGCCACTTTGACTGCGGAGCACAATTTTATATATGACATATTGTTGATGGGTTTTGATGTTGGAAACTATTTCTGGTAATATTATGATGATCCAAGGTTATATTGAAGGTCAAAATGTGATTCAAAAAGAAAATTGTAGCCGGTGTAATACCTCGTTTTGATGTTAACTTGACTGGATAAACTATTTCTGGTAGTACTTCAAATAAATTTTGTCCACTAGTTAACAGCATCAAAGAAAAATTCCAAATGTCTCTTGTAAAACCGACCATGTAGAGTGTTACCACGAGAAGAATGATAATTATAAACTGGACATGTTATGACGTATATCTGCATGTTATGTATTCTAATAAAACCAATAAACATACACAGAAAGAGATCCTCCGACAGTCACATGATAGAACAACAGTATTTAATTGATATCAAATGTTACATAAAATAAAAAAGTGAATAATGCATAACAATACAGTAATACACTGACACCACCAGACAGAAAGTAAAATACACGAGCAAAATATATTTTAAAATCTTAGTAAGCAACACTACGACAAGTAATACATATAGAAAGTGGTTAAATTTTACTCACTTTGGAACTTAGTGTGAAACGATCGCGACGTTTCGACCCGCCTTCAGCAGATCTTGATAACGCAATGATCAGGGTGGGTGACTAATTAATACATACATCTACCCGAGAACATGATAATAGGCTTGAAGCGACTAGAAGTATTGCACTATTCTGTTACTTGACTTCATTGATTTATGGGACATTTGACATGACTGTGTGTTTTCGCCTGAGCCCCGAACGTTTTTTATTCCACACCAAATATGACAGTATAATGACGTTGGTCAATGCGTGGGGGTAAAAGTAGGAAGTTGTTTTTATTTGAGCATAATGTTAATTGAATAACGATACAAAAAAAAGACAATTTGTCATTTCCTGCTAAGACTGTTTTTTCAAATGCATTCATATGCATTTGAAAGAACAGTGTTTGGCCATGGAACGCCTAGTCACTACAACATTTTTCATAACTGGTCGAAAAATAACAATGTAGAGAGCATTCTTTACGATGAAATAGCATTTCTGGATGGCGGTGTTAGCAACTTAGCTGATTATAATCCCAACATCCACCTCCTTTATAGGAGGCAGGCACCAGTTGCATAATTGTGTTTGTTTCAAATCTAATAATCACACAATACGTTCATTCTGCTCCACCGGGGTGATGTACTTGTTAAAAGTTTAGTCTATGTTCATCATTGTGTCATACATAGTGCTCTTATAACATGCATCCTATTGGTATTTCAATAGGCGTTGTCAAATTCTAATGTACTATTAAGCCCTACGTTGTCGAATTACTATGCACTAAATACTGGCTGAGAAGAGGAACTTTCAATTTGTTTATCGGAGGTACAACGTATTATAGTTGTAATTGTTAAAACCATTCAAAATAAAACAAAAAAAACGTTTTCCTATTTGCATAGGCCTATGTAAAAATTATATTATCATATTTTGTTACATTTATTACGTTTAACTAAACTGTTTGACACTGAAGATGACCGGGAATCATAAAAATAGTATCATATTTCTATTCAGTTAAAATCCCACCAACAAGAGGTATTCGCCTTGTTCCAATTTGGATTTGTTGAAAATCCTATTTTTGCTTACTTGACCTTGAAATTATCACTTGACCTTGAATATGACCTTAATAATAAAAATACTGCTAGAAATGGATTATCCTGTCAAAAACACACAAAAACGAAATATTACATTTGTTCTCATTTGTATTTGTTAAAAATAATATTTATTTTTTGGGGGGGGGGGGCTTTGAAATTGACCTTTTGACCTTACATATGACCTTGAATCACCAAATAATAACAGAAATAGATTATCCAGACAAATTTAAATTTAAAAAGATGTATTACACTTCTTTCTAATTTTATTTGTTAAAAATAATATTTGCACATTTTGCAAAATTGACCTATTGACCTTGAAGATGATCTTTTTAATCACCATAACATTCCCGGAAAATTATTTTCCTGCCACACACACACCAAAAAGAGGTATTACACGTATTCCCAGCTTTATTTGTTGAAAAGTCATATATACAAATTATGGTAAAAAAGGAGGCGGCGATCTTGGATTTATGGAAAATTTGTTGCTTTCTACCAATTGTATTTTAGAGGATTTTTATTATGTTTTTCTTTTGTTGATTCTGAACTGTTACGTACCTTATTTTTTTTGGTCATTCAGTGAATTTTAATAAATTTGGTAAATTTTATAATTAAAATGTATTTTTTAAATAAAAAAACAATTCTGGGTTTTAAAAATATGTTCCCCCCCCCCCCCTCATTAGATATTTGTAGACTTTTTATATGGTATGTAGATACCCATCTAGAGTCACATTCCATCAAAATAAATTATGTTGCAATCTGTTCTAGGTCAAAGTTCAATTTGACTGGACTACTGTAGTCAAAGCTCACAATAGGTCATTCTCGATTATAGGTACCGTAGCGCCATAATAATAATAATTTTCTTGAAGATTCTTTAAATCTCGTAATCGTTCTCCTCGCGAAAATTAAAACCTCGCGAATATTACCAGATCTAAAGTAATATATATATGTCAGTAAAAAAATATACAAAAGTAAAAAAAAAGCAGTGAACCAAAATCAAACAGATAAAATTTACTACAATTTCAATGTGTAGAGCGCTTTCAAAGCTAGATATATTCAATTATTTGAATCGTTGGAAACAATGGGTGTTGAGATTGTCATGTAATAGTCGGTCGCATGCCCCCTATGACGCTCTGCCGGACAAATACGCTACAAGTAAGCAGATACTGCCTTTTAGCTTTGTAGGGCAGTGTACATATTAATTACAGCTGCTGCATGTGTTAGCCCCATCCTTTCACACCTCGTACATGTCTTAGTGCTAGCGTTTATCTTGAGATCAATGAAACAGCCTAATTGGCCAACAAAGAAAGATGGGATATCAGTTGCGTTTGGAACCCGGTTACCAAAAGAGTGCCAATCCCTCCTAAAAATCAATTAATTTACCGTTTTTCAGGTCTTAACCCTGTCATTTTATAGATTTGAAGACGCTGACAGGCTTCCGGAAACCTGTCAACCCGGTCTAAATCCACCCTTGGTCCTGAATTCGGGCTTCCTTCTGTCGTAATATAGCCATGATTGTGCAGAAAGCGACAAAAAACGATATTCACTGACTCTCCCCTAAAGCCGTCCCACGCAGCATGGCTGCAGAACGGTGGGAAGTGCCAATATTGCGACAGAAGAAAGCCCGAAGTTGGGACTATGCCCTACTTTTATCGAATGACTTTATTGCTTAAAAAGATTAGGGTGGGTAAGATGTGTGTGTGTGTGTGTAGGATGGTAGAAGCCCATGGCCTAATTGCTACTTAGGGGTTTTGTCAAGTTACCATTTTGTTTTTAAATCCGAGAAAAACTCGGATCCGCCAGACAACAACCACCCACCCCCCCCCCCCCCCTATCCATTTTTTATATTTTTTTTTGAAACATGTACAGCAATAAAAAACATTAAAAAAACTAAATTTTCGAAAAAAAAGGACAAATCCGAGTTAGGGCTTGACCCACCCATCCACTTCCGAGTTTTTCTCGGATTTTTTGATTTTTTAACTGACAAAACCCCTTAAGCATGTTACAGGATACATCATTCTACCAAATTAACAATACTGAAAAGATAAGGACGTAAATATAGCATGGGGGGGGTACAGCTGTCACTACTTGACTTGTCAACAGCTTTTGATCATGCCGCATTAACATGATTAACAAGATCGGTATGGAATCGCTGGTCAAGCCCAAATTTGAGTTTCTTCTTGTTTGAAAGATAGGAATGAAACTAAGAATTGAAGGCACTCTGAGATCTCAAATAAAGTTACACTTTGCGCTTCGCACTGCTTATCTCTCGGGTTTTTATTAGCACATTAAGTACCACATTTTAAAAATGTTAAAGAACAAATGTGACATCAACCTTCAAGATTTGAAAAGAGTTAACCTCCATTTTGTCAAATCTGAATAATTTTCACTCACTTGAAGTTGTGGATCGCGTCAGCGAGACACAACTTTAAGTAATATGGCGGTTAAAGGGTAAACCCACCACCGTTACAGTCGGGAGGCCAGAAGGGGTCTTTTCACTAAAAATATTATTCTCCAGCGCGTCACAACGTGGGCGTCGCATTTCACCACGTGAATTCCCATAATTTCCTGCGCATTTTTCACCTGTTTTTGTTGGGGAATCGGATGACTCATCGACATGGTATGTCATTCCCCTGTTGTATGTTGTGAAGGCCACATCTATATGTTTCAAATTGGATCATTTAGTGAGCGTTTGATGGATTTTTTAGATAGAGATGTATACTAATCCCGATATTATAGACCATGCAGTCAGTGTTTATTACAGGGCGGGGGGTGGGCGGGGGATAGGTCCCCCACTCAGGATGACTGTGCGATGAACCCCTGACAAATCTCCCCACTGACTGTCACTATGATTGAAAGATTTTAACACAGGAAACGCAGGATTCATTTGGAACATGTATATGAGTGATCAGCCAGAGAAAAAACGGTGATAGTTTTCCAGCCTGCGCTGTCCGACTGGTTATGCCGATGATACTCAAATCAACCAGAGAAGGGTTTTAGGCCTCCTTTGTGCACATATAGGCTAAAATGGGCCAGGAGAACCTCCCGAGGATGGTGAGATGACACTGCCCTCCAGAAACAGGATTGGACTGAGGCCAAGCATGACCTCTTGGTCAAGGAGGCTCCCCACAATATTGAATCATCTGTTGTGTAATGTGAATCGGTATGGATGATATCCAAGCTCAAGCTTAATCCTGTTACAACATAATTTAGTATCATTGAGTCCAAAGGTAAACAAGTGAATTGCTTTCCCTTGCTTAATTATGAGTCAGGACACAAATCCATCTGCATCAGCCAAAAACATTAGCGTGGTATTTGACAGTAGTCAGAGTTACTAAAAACACATAATCTGAACAAGCATGTAGGTCATGCTTTTACCATATGCCTTACTTGCGTCGAATTTAAAAAAGTCTGTCCTTAGCTCTTCAAATAAATTGCAGCTGCACTGGTCAGTAATAAATGATGTACTATAACATTTTTCATTACTCAAATAAAAACGAGGATTGGATCACAATGCCTTTTCTGGTGTTGTACCTGGAGTGAGGAATTGTCTTGACATCGTTTAGAAGCTAATGTAAAATATCTCATGCTTTGCCATATAACATGTATAAGGACAAGCCTAGAGAAGTTGACTAACTCTGAAATTGTATTGTAGTCTATACTACTATTACAGCTTCTGTTTCAAATCAGTACTTGGCTTTTATATATTTAGTATCTGCTTATATAATAGTTGTAATTGTGTCTATTTCAAATACATATGACATCTAACTATATAGCTGACCCTTAATTTCATTTGTTTGCTTCAGATGTTATGACCATGGCCAGTGTGAAGAAGTCTGTGTTGATGGAGTACCTACAGTGTACTCTGTGCATGGAGGACATGCAGAGATCCTGTATTCTACAGTGTCACCATAGTTTTTGCATAGACTGTCTACAGAAGTACATAGCACAAGCCACTGACCCACAGAAGATGACCTGCCCTATTTGTAGAAAGGTCACGACCCTTCCTGATGGTGACCTCAGCAACCTGCCTCCAAACTTCTTCATGGACAATCTCAAGGAGCTAATCACTAAGGAGACTGATGGTGATGAAGATGAGATGAAAGTGATGGCTAGTGCTGATAGAGAGATGGTGACATGCTCATTAGAGGATTGCCAGGGTGAAGCGACTATGTATTGTACGATATGCCAGGAGTATCTGTGTCAGACGTGTAATGACGAGCATGCTGGTCATAGGCTTACCAAAAAACACAAAACCATAAGAGCAGAGGAAGTCAAGAGCAAGGTGACGTCATCAACTGAATCACATCACCCGTGTGGACGACACCCAAGCCACATACTTGACATGTACTGTAAAACATGTGATGAAATCATCTGTCATGAATGCATTAACACGGATCACAGCGATCATCATATTACATCTCTACGTCCCTTTGTCAAGCCGTGTGAAGAGAGACTGGATACATTGTTAAAGAAGATTGACAAGCTACTGAAGTATGTAAATCTGGCCAGAGCGACCTCTCAGCAACAGGTTGACAATGCTCAACATCACCTTGTCAGCCTGAAGGCACAGGTGACAAGCACGTTCCAACAGATCAGAAAGAAGCTGGCTCAGCAGGAGAAGAGGCTGATGTCAAGTCTGAAGAAAGCAGCAGCCAGAGTGGACAAAGTGGCCTCAGCTACACAGGATCAACAACAACTGATTGAGGTCAACTTAGAAAGCCTGCGCTTCCTTGGTCAGAGTCTGCTGACAGGTGACGTGTATGACCAGATGAATAACCTGCCCAGTCTAGAGGAGGCTGTGGAAAAGAGGTGGAAGACAGATATACCTGGTGTGGCGTGGAAGGACCAGTCAGACCAGGATGAGAAGATCAATATGTCTGATGTAGATCATCTCACTCTGACTGAAACCTCTCATACGACATCTGTGTTGCAGCGTCTAGAGGAAGGTGCTGTCAATGTGACTGGTGCTGTATGTGACAAGCCTGATCAACAAACATCAGCAGCAAAAGAAGACGGGGAAATCACCAGGCTCACTGTGCATGGTGGAGTGTATGGGATATGCCTGTACAACAATACTATATTTACAGCAATGTACAACGATCGCACACTTTACATGTACAGTAGTAGTAAAGGTGTATTGATTAAAAAGCAGGTGATAAATAAAATGAAGAAACCATGGGATATAACCTTGATGACACATCATAAGGGTGCCAAGCTGATCATTACAGACTGTTATGCAAACTGTTTACATGTGGTACCTGTAAAGACTGTAGGTGATAAATGTGAGCTTGGCGCCGTATCGAGTCAGAAACTCAACTACACTCCATATGGAGTTTGTGTGAATTACCAGAAAAATCTGGTTGTCGCAGATCAAAGTGGAAAATGTCTTCATGTTTACAACAATTCAGTTCAGAACATCAGCACAGTGAGACTGCCCTCTGATGTGTGCCCAATGTACTTATCAGCTGATCCCTCTGGCGGCTGTGTCATCTCTGATAGAGCTTATGGCCGGATCACCTGGGTTGATGAAGATGGGAAGGAGAAGCAACACTATCAGGACACGACATTTGGCCCTACAGTATCCTTGATGCGTGGCATAGTGAGAGCTATGGATAACAGATATATAGTGGCTGATTATGGTAAAGATAAGCTGTTTTTATGTAGTCGAGACGGAGGCAACGTTAGATGTCTGATCAAAGACAAAATCATCAATCCTTATGGTCTGTTTCTTGATCAGAAGCAGAATAAGTTGTATGTTGGTACATATGATTATCAGGTGGTGATATATGATTACTACATGTTACTGGGTGAGAAACATCCTGTGAAATACATCATCAATACTTTAAGCATCAAGAAAACACGAGAACACACATTTCAGATCAGACATTATACTTTGATATAATTATGTTACAACTGGTTGTAGTGGTAGTAATGCATAGCAGGATGATATGAAATTGTTTGTTGACTCATGTGATACGTGCAATGCGATGTCTCCGTTGTGTTGTCTCCGCAAGTCTCAGAATAAGCCTGGAGTAACATTGTTTTCAGGAGTTGTAAGATTATGCCGTACACGCACGGTATCTGCACATTGGTTGTTTTACTTAGGTATATGTGTTATTATATTTGCTTAGTTTAGCTGTAACCGTAAAAAAATAACAAGATAATACATTGTTAGATGCGTACATTTGTTGTATAACAGTTGGATGTAGTTGTATAACTACATTAAACTGCTCGAATACATCGCATTGCACATATCACATTGTCAATTTGTGTTGTAATACGTGGGGTAAGTATGTTTGGAATGTTAGAATATGAGTTGAAAGTCAAGACGGCAGACCATATAATATAGAATAGCTTGCATAACAAAGTACTAAATCAATATAGTATTGTGTAACATCCAAGTTGAGAGTCAATGTGGCAGGTCATATAACATGGAATAGCTTTTATAACAAAGTACTAATTCAATATAGTATTGTATAACATCAAAATTGAGAGTCAAGGCGGCAGTTTCTAAGCCAAATTGTTGTAGAACAGAGTACTAAATGAAAGGAAATCAGTGTGTCGGCTAATTGTTAGCATAACAAATTACTAAGGCGAGCTATGATGGATGTTTCTACTGTCAAATTTGCATACAAGAGGTACATTACGATGGTTAGATGTATTGCTCTACAGTCCACATGGCCTGGCACCTGGTCCAGTGATCTCAACAAAGGAACAGAAAGATGTGTGATGTTTATAAACCGGCTGTCAAACACAGACACATCACTGGTTTTCAATGACAAACTATGCTCAAATGAAGCAAAAGCAATCATAAAAAATAAGTAGAGAATACATTGTTATATGCGTACATGTGTTGTATAACAGTTGGATGTATGAAAAAGTGTTGTATATCTACATAAAGTTCATAAAGTTGTTAGAATAGATCGCATTGCATGTATCACTTTGCCAATTTGTGTTGTAATTTGTGAGTATGTATGTTTAAAATGTTAGGAATTGCAAAAATATATGATGTCAATACACCAGTAGATACGTACACGTGATGAATAATAGCTGTATGTTTGCTAAAAAGTGCTATATGACTACTTCAAGATGTAAAAATACGTTAAAAATACGTTAAAATGTTTGACTTTTTTGCACTGTAAGATGTGTAAATGGTTATTTAACTGTTTCTGCTAGTTCGTAACATGTGGTAATATTTTATGAACTAATGTGGACAGAAAAGCTATCAGCACGAGTGATATAACAGCTGAATACGACATAGAAAAACTTATGTCATCCTTGTTACATCTCATAGAAATTTAGTTTGTGAAGATTGTAAAAAGTTCTATAATTTTTTGGTAATTACGTCGCAACATAGCGTGACTTTGTTGGTTTGATGGGAGAAACATAGGATTTTATTACTGATAAAAAGATGCCAATCTAGTAGGATGTAGATGGCTATACTCACAATACTTGGGGTAGTTGTATTACCGTAATCGTTTTAGAAGGAAATTTGAGCGTTTTTCAACATGGATGTGACTGAGAGCGATCTCGACCCCTAACGGTCTAATCATATCCATTCCATTTTAACAAAATGTCGTGAAATAGTCTTTAATATTGTATTATTTAAGTGAAATGCTACTGATTCTACCAAGCCTAACACTAAACTGTTTTATTCGCATCCAAGTCATACATATACGATGTTAAAAGTAAACTGTACATGTTTTTTGGTATGTTCGCAATATACAAGTAAGGTGACTATTGCAGCTGTAATGGGTGGGCTCCATACGTGTGGATGTGGTCTAAGTTGGTTACAAGCTATATGCCTACAATAATTAACAGTTTAGCCCACACGTTTAGGGCCTCTTTTAACTGTAGTGACCTTACTGATATCAGATCATTATAAATCATACATTCTCTAACATGTTGTACAACACAATATAATGAGAATAAAAATATAAGCTTAAATAATGTAAAAAATGATGTGATAGGTTTGTGTACATGGAGAAAAAATAAATAATATAACGTAGACTCTACACGTAGTCTACAAACCGCATCTGAAATCTATGGCTTTGAACTCTGACTGCCGAAGGCAGGCAGCGCTAGGGGGGTCCGGGGGCATGCCCCCCCCCCATAAATTTTTTAAAACAAGGACCTCCCAATATGCATTTTCCCGCATTGTAGAGGAGGAAATAGATTTTTATTTCAGCTGAGTTTTTACCCCAACTAGTGCTGATTTTAACGAATGCATTTTCTTTTTGATTTTCATCACCAACACTAATAGTTTAAACCGAAGGATAGGCCCCCTAGCTCATCTCTTATTTGTTAAATCGATATGTTCCTGCAGAAATGACCTAGGCAATGTAGTCCTACCGTACAATAGTTAAAACAGCGGTAAATAAGACATTTACTGAGCTGTTTTAATTATCAATGATAAAGTGATAAGTAATGGAATCATAATACTGAACTTTATTCATGAAAAAATATGAACTACTTGTATAATACTAAGTAATAAAATAAGATATACTTAGCTGAATGCTTAAAAAAGTCTGTTTGTTTGTTTGTGTGTTGTGCAATACAATGTCACTGGAAATAACTAAACTGCCAAAGCAAGCCAAACTGCCGCGCACAAAATCATCACCGATCACGTTCAAATCTAAATGGTCAAGTCTGTCCTTGTTGATGCTCATCAGCATAACATGGTATAGACGACTTTGAAGCATTGTACTCCTGAGGTAAGATTTCAGCCTCCTCATTGCAGAGAAACTGCGTTCGCTAACGGCATTTGTACCTGGCATAAGTAACACAAGGCCAACAAGTGCACACAACTCTGTGAAATATGCTCGTTGTGCATCGTAATTCGGTCAAACATTCTGTGAAAGTGACTGTTTCAGATGCGCCTTTTTTTCTATCAAAAACGTGCGGAGATTTTCAAGCTGTGCAGAAAGTGAAAGAAAGTTGAAATCATCACCATAGAAGTCACGGATAGCATCTAGTTGCTTATCGTAAGCTTTGCCATTGGCTGCCATAACCAGTACTTCTTCCAGGTTGAGGAAAAGTTGATATCCTGGTTTATTGAAGCGATCCTTGATTGCTGCCACACACATGTCAAGAGCTTCGTAGTACTTCTGGCGATAGTAGTCTTCAACGGATTCTGCATGGCTACCTGCTCCTGTTCCAACTTCAATGCGAGCTGGTGCTCTTCTCTTTCTTGGCAGAGATGGGGGATCAACACCAAGGGATTCTCGGGAAATCTCCACAACACTAAAAAGCTGGTAAAATGCCTCATCTGATCGCATTCGCTGTAGGGTACTCACAGTAAGTTCAGTGATTCCTTGGCCTTCAGCTGCTGACATGGACTGCTTCTGCTGCGTCCGACTCAAGTTATCAGTGTGCTTCAGGATGGTTTTGCTCAGATGCATGCCAAACAGCAAGCCAAAGCTAGTCATCTGGGATTTCACACCAATGATCCGTGCTTCGACATCTGGAACCAAACAAGTGTCGAGGCATTGTTCCCAAAGCTGACAAAGTACTGACCAGTGATCAAGAATGCTCTCAAAAGCATTACCACGAACAGTTCAACGAGTAGGACAGAGTGCTCGAATACTATGGCTCGGTGCATCACGATTATCCTCCATGTAATTCTCTACGCGAATATAATCAAATGCAGCATTCCTTTTTGGGTGAGAACCTGATCAGTCTGGCAACTTCAAAAGCATCATCCAGAGCATCACGACAACTCTTTGATTGTTTGATACAGTCCCCTACTGCCAGGTTGAGAGCATGCCCATACCAATGGGTCAACAAAGCCTTAGGCTGCTTCTCCCTGATCTGCGCAGCAACACCACCTCTGCTACCAGTCATGTTGGAGGCACCATCCTAACATTGACCACGACATTGGACAAAATTGTGGCCAAGTCTCAATATCACATCTTCAATCGCGGCCACAAGGGTCTTCGCTTCAATGGCATCTACATGGTACAGGCCAATGACGTCTTCATGCTCGCACAGCTGCTCGGCATCAATCCAGCGAATGCATATTACAAACTGTTCCTTATTCGATACATCAGAGCACTCGTCTGCCATAATGGTGTACCAGCCACTGGTCTTGATAGAGGTTCCTACATCACGTAGAATACTGATGGCCATCAGCTGAAGCAATTCATTTTGAATAGCTCCAGAAGTATACTTGTTTGTTAAAAAATTCTTGTCTATCCATGCAGCAACATCTGGACAATCAAATGCTCGAAGGCGTAAAAAGAGTGAAATTGCTGTCTTCTCCATCGCCACCACCACGCAGGGCAAGTCCTTGGCGGGCAAGAAAACGAATGTTCTGCAAAATGCGTCGCAACATCTCCCTGTTCAGTGCCTTCTCTGCACCATGTGCAGTGCTCAACATCTCCAGTCTCTGTAGAGAGCTTTAACGACTGCACTGCTTCTTTATGGCAAGTACTTAGTGAATGCGCATTGAATGCAGTCTTAGCATCTTTCCAGTTAATATATTCTCGCGATATGAAGGCAGGTTCCCTCTTAGTGCTCGCTAAAACCCGCTTCTCAGCCTCGGTGCACAAGCACAAATGGCAGTACTCAGTGTCATCAGTCGCATCGTAATGAAGCCAATCAAATTCTTGACACCACTCAGATAAAAAAAAAAGCTGAATTTTCTTGGATCCAAAAGATCTCTTTGAAAAAGAGAAAGACTTTGGAGGGTGGAATTTCTTTGGAACACTAACTGCCATGGTTGAAAACACGACAACTAATCCAACTAAAGTTAAACCACGTTTGCTCGCATGTAAAACAAATATAGTGTAGGCTATCAGGGAATATTTTGAGCGGCCCACAGAGAAAGTAACCATACTAGTATACACATGGGATACAGGGGCGGATTTAGATCGGGTTGAGAGGGTTCCAGAACCCTGTCAGCATTTTCAAATCGATCAGAGTACAGGGTTTCAGACCTAAAAACGACAGTTTTTAGGTTTGGAACCCCGTCAGCTTTTTAAAATTAAACTGACCGGGCTCCAAAACGAAAGTGACACTTCTCTTTCGTTAATTTTAATTTAGGAAACAAATAATTTGAAATGATTGATAAGCCTAGTCGCTAGAAGGTGTCGATCGGGGTCGGCAGGACTCAGCCTTTAATTGTCACGCCTAATTGCTGTGTAAACTAAGGATCACACAGATGTTGGCGCCTTGACCTTTACATAACATTGACACCACCCCTTGTGTCATATTACCCACATAAATATTATAAGATTTTATTAAATATAATATATATATATAAGTAAATTTGAACCCTGTCAGATTATTTTCTGGATCCGCCCCTGGGATATACATAACATGACGTCACATTCAGTAACTGACTGTGACGTCCCGGTCATTTGATGAGTGGTGAGTATACTATCAAAACAACTTGAGAGAATCTAGTATTCTTGAAAAATATTTTATTTAATTGGGCAGAATATTGGTCCGGCTTGAGCTGTACCAACCGGACCTGTTCCGACGCCCCTGTAGATGTCAGAGTTTTTGACACTAACAACTAAACTCCTTTATTCCTGTTGAACATTGATCAAAAATATATTTTAAAATGTATTGATATTTATTAATAAATAATACTCAATCTTAGATTTTTAAGTACTAGAAGATATTTTGTTTGTTTCCATTTCATTTTTTAGTGCTGATATCTTTTAAAACTAACAAAATCAAAAACGTAAGGAACAATAAATACATATACGTTAATTACCAAACATTTTATTGGTCAGTGTATGGACCTGCATCACCTAGATTTTTAAGTTCTTGAAACTATTTTTTTTTTCATTTCAAAACGTAAGGAACAATACATACATGTATCATTTAGTCTTTTTAAAATCTGGTGTACATCGCATTGTTATTCCACATACATTGTTATATTTAAACTGGAATGAAAAGGGTGGTTGACCCCGGGGGGCGGGCGTGTGCACCACAGTATGACTCCTGTGACCTAGACATGTCGGCGGTGGGGGGTGTAATCTGATACAGTTTGGTCAAAACGTTAAAACGACATTAAAACATCGTTGTGGTTTTGCCAGCATTGCCGACGTTAAAACAACTATACAACAATGTTGCCAGCATTAAAAGGGTTGAAACAACCATAAACCGATGATTTATTACATGAATGTATGGGGGTGCGCCTCCGTAGAACTCCCCCTACTACTCACACTCTTCCCTAATTAAACAAGGAAGAGTCAATTTTATCTACATGTATTATTTGTTCAATTGAATTTACCACTTACGTTTAATGTGTTTTGTTGCTGCACAAATAGAATGTCAACCTTTATTTTTTCCAATTGATACCATATTGACTGCTTGTCAGTGTCAAGTAGGTGGCATGACAAGGCGGGAACGAGAAAGGATTTGACAGTCTCAATGAGGGCAACGATACGAGAAAAGGGTGGACAGGTTACAGGAAGGTCAACGATAAATGGGTTGACAGGTTACAAAGGGCAGCGAGAAAGGGGTTGACAGGTTACAAGAGGTCAACGAGAAAGGGGTTGACAGGTTACAAGGAAGGAAACGAGAAAGGGGTTGACAGGTTACAAGAGGACAACGAAAAAAAAACTGACAGGTTACAAGGAGGGTAACGAGACAAAGGTTGACAGATTACATGGATGACAACGGGAAAGATGTTGGCAGGTTACAAGAGGTCAACGGGAGAGGGGTTGACAGGTTACAAAAGGGCAACGAGAAAGGGGTTGACAGGTTACAAGGAGGTCAACAAGAAAAGAGTTGACAGGTTACAAGAGGTCAACGGGAAAGGGGTTGACAGGTTACAAGAAGTGTGACGAGAAAGGGGTCGACAGGTTACAAGGAGGCAACGAGAAAGGGGTTGACAGGTTACAAAGAGGTCAACGACAAAAGGATTGACAGGTTATAAAAAGGGTAGCGAGAAAGGGTTGACAGGTTACAAGGAGGCAACGGGAAAGGGGTTGACAGGTTACAAAGGGGGTTGACAGGTTACAAAGGGGCGACGAGAAAGAGGTTGGTAGTTTACAAGGGGTAACGAGAAAGGGGTTGACGGGTTACGAGAAGGGGGTTGACAGGTTACAAGAGGGCAACAAGAAAAGGGTTGACTGGTAACGGGAAGTCAACGAGAAAGGAGTTGACAGGTTACAAGAGGTCAACGAAAAAGGGGTTGATAGGTTACAAGGTTGGCAACGGGAAAGGGGTTGACAGGTTACACGGGGCAACGAGAAAGGGTTTGACAGGCTACAATAAGTCAACGAGAAAAGGGTTGACAGGTTACATTAGGGCAGGCAACGAGAAAGGGGTTGAAAAGTTACAAGAGGGAAACGGGAAAGGGATTGACAGTTTACAAGGAGACAAAGAGAAAGGGGTTGACAGGTTACAATCAGTCAACGAGAAAAGGGTTGACAGGTTAAATTAGGGCAGGCAACGAGAAAGGGGTTGAAAAGTTACAAGGGGGCAACTTGAAAGGGATTGACAGGTTACAAGGAGACAAAGAGAAAGGGGTTGACAGGTTACAATAGGTCAATGATAAAGGGGTTGACAGGTTACAAGAGGTCAAAGAGAAAGGGGTTGACTGGTTACAAAAGGTCAAAAAGAAAGGGGTTGACAGGTTACAAGGAGGCAACGAAAAAGGGTTGACAGGTGACTAGAGCGTAACGTGGAAGTAGTTGACAGGTTACAAGGAGGCAACGAGAAACATGTTACACGGAAGGTTTAACAACAGCGTAGCTCACTTAACATCTTAAATTTAATCGACAATAAATTAAAATAACATTAAAGAAGTGACATTGCGAAATATCAGAGTGTCTGCAAAACCATTACATGGGCGAACTACATTCAATCTTGTGTTTAAAGCACATGCAGATTAGTGAAACAAATCAAATTGACAAAAAAGCGTATGCTTGACGAACAAAACCCAGTATTTATTAGGCCTGGGGTCACAGGATAGCCATATAAGGACATAATTATTCATACCATATAAGGGGTGATAGATCACCTTTAAATTACAGTTTTTAAATGTGATTCATGTCTCTGTATCATGCATTGTTAAAAACATTTAGCCAGAGATATAACAGCGGGGGCTGATCCAGAACTTAGGAAAAAAGGGTTCGAATTTGATTTCATTTGCCTCCCGCAATTTATTTAAATTGATGAATAAATCGATGAAATCTTTTATTAGACTTATCGGCTAAAAAACGGGTTCGAAACACCACGAGAGGAAATCTTCAGTGTCAAACAATGAAATAGAGCGATTTTTAGGTAATTTAGTTTTTTTAAAGAGTGTCAGGACGCCCCCCCCCCCCCCCTCAGGATCAGCCACTGAACAGATATATAGGCCAATTATATAATTCACCTCTCAAAGGGTAATATTATTCTGTGGGGATCAAAGTGTCTGGTGAAGTGGTCATGGTAGTGTACTAAATCTGTCCATTTATTATTCTATTAAATCTGTCACACTGCCCCCAGATAATATAATTAGGCCTATGTATGTCTGTTATTGTATGACTATTCCCAATAAAGACAGATCACCTTCGCAATGTTGCGACGTCGGCCCAAAATTAAACCATCGTTTGCTGAATGTTTTGTAAACTCTGGACGTTGCCCAGGCGCTGGTCCAATGCTGGCTCACCGTCTGTGACGCTGGCCCAACATCAGACCAGCACCGTCTCCACGTCCAGAGATTGCTGTGGATCACGTTATCAGTATATCTGTACTAAAGCCAAAAGGCACTATCCGCTTACTTGTAAAGTAAGCAGATACTGCCTTTTGGCTTCGGACTGTAGTATGTGGTCACGTAGCCTGACCTCTGGCCCACAAGGCCCTGTGACTACATCAGTGTTCAGGCTAGTGTTCACGTGGCTCAGGACAGATAAATACTGTAAACCCCTTGAAGCTAAAATATATTAAAAATATTCCGCGAAATTAATTCAAGGCAGATATAGCATGTCTAAATATTAGCGTCACACACATGTCATTTTCTATTAGTGGAGTACCATCAAGTAAATGACGATACGTCAACCAAACTCACATAGATTAACTAATATATTGTTCCATCTAATCCAATAATCCCCTCAGAGCATGAAAGAAGCAGATTCATCTCGATAATTAAGTCACCTGAGTGAAACCAAATACAGCACGCTCGATTCACAGCTAGGTGGACGGATACTAAATAATAATGTAAGCTTGTAAATAGTTCAATAACATATTATAGATAAAATGTCTCATCGCGAAAATGTTTTGGGAGAACACGTAAAAATATTGGAGTTGACAGTAATATGTTACACTGTAGGCTATGCAAGGTTATTGTATACTCTCCATGGTTATACAAGCTGAGACAGATCATCTGCTTGTGCACAACAATACAGCCTAGATAGGCCTACTAGTCTGATTCAGAAATATCAGCATCGCTAACAATAAACTCCCTGCTAAATGCAGGATTTACAAGAATATCTACAGCAGAATATGTTTACATTCCCTGGCTAATATTGGTAAGTTTATAAGCCTTATCATAGTCTGATAGAAGGATTCACGTTAGCCGTGTAGGCCTACTAAATAATTTGTAACCTTACAATAATTGTATTTATTTCTATTGGTCTAATGAGGGAGAGCGGGGTATGTTAATATTAGAATGCTAATGGGAGAGAGAGAAGGGACATAGCAATTTTATAATGGTTTATGAGGGAGAGCGGGGCATGTCAGTATTAGTACATGGCTTATGAGGGCGAGCGGGGCATGTTAATATTTAATGGCTAATAAGGGAGAGCGGAACAAGTTAATATTAGAAAGGCGTATGAGGGGGAGCAGGGCATGTTGATATTAGAATGGCTAATGAGGAAGACCAGGGCATGTTAATATTAAAATGGCGTATGAGGGAGAGCGGGGCATGGTAATATTAGAATGGCGTATGAGGGAGAGCGAGGCATGTTAATATTAGTATGGCTTATGAGGGAGAGCGCGGCATGTTAATATTAGAATGGCATATGAGGGAGAACGAGGCATGTTAATATTAGTATGGCTTATGGGAGAGAGCGGGGAATGTTAATAATAATTTGGCCAATGAGGGAGAGCGGGGCATGTTATTAATAATATGGCTTATGAGGGAGAGCGGGGCATTTTAATATTAGAATGGCGTATGAGGGAGAGCAGTGTATGTTAATATTAGAACGGGGTATGAGGGAAACCTGTCATGTTAATATTAGTATGGCGTATGAGAAAGAGCAGGGCATGTTAATATTATAATAGCTAATGAAGGAAAAGGGGGCATGTTAATAATATAATTAGCTAATGAAGGCGAGCGGGCATGTTAATATTATAATAGCTGATGAAGGCGAGCGGGGCATGTTAATATTAGAATGGCTAATAAGGGAGAGCGTGGCGTGTTTATATTAAAATGACTGATGAGGGAGAGTGGGGTGTGTTAATTAGTTTGGGCGGAGGTACGTATAGTTTTTCAAGTGGATACTTTCTTATTATTCTACGTACGGCCGTTTTTTGCGAATCTATTTCTCCTTAAATTTTGACGTGATCGCGGGCCCTCCTCCTGATGGCATAGTTTTTTCTTAAATGGTCATATACATGTCGAAAACGATGCGTCTGAGGATATACAGTTTTGAACCAATTGACTTCATATTTGAACACATTGAGCGCTGGGCCATACTGGTCACGTAGGTACCACTTTTGTAAATCTAGCTGTAATATTTGTTATGTTATGTTTTTTTAAGTTTCTGAAAGATTACGTAATAATGCAAAAATGATAGGAATTCATTTAACGCTGAGTCCTGCCAACATTGGCACAATGACGGACGGATCCAGCCGGTTTTCAATTGTATGTTGGACAGCATATTTTTGTGTGCATTTGGAAGAAATTACCTAAAATTCATGTTTTACAGATTGCTAAAATATGAGAGACACCATGGTCCACCTGCACGATGTGTGGCGCCTCCCGCCGTGGTGGCTAGGGTGTTTCTTAAAGCGCAATAAAGCGCTGGTATGGATGTCATAGAATTTACTGGTGACAGAGTGAGTAAGACAGGACGAGTGACACCTTCTCATTTCCTAGGGAGAAGCGTGGCAATGTAATGTGACCTGTATAGAGGTGTAATCAGTCAGCGATACACGTATGGACACTAATCAATGTCGTGTTAATCACACAACCTTCTTTGATATGAGGTAAAATGGAATTTGAACTTTAGGGGAGGGGCGTGTGTAAACTATTGACCTGTAGTAACAGTAATAATAGTTTCAGAATGCAGTTCATTAATTGAGTTGAGCAATGTGTTATGTTAACTGAATGCATAACGGATAACAGTTATTATCAAACCATTTCATTTATGTAATACGTTGGGCCAACGTTGGGCCAGCAATGCCAGCGTCGGGCGCATTGGGCCGGCGTTGTGCCAGCGTTGCCACTAGGATAGGAGCGAACATGCCTCGTTATAGAACTGATGGCGAGAATGTTCTGCCAAACAGACATTTGAGGATCCAGGGCACGGTTGGAAGGCCATGAACAAAGTCTACACGTGTCGTCAGAAGTTACAGGTCTGCCCATTAATAATATAGATATTATGTAAAACTTATTATATCATTGAGTAGCTCAGTGTGCGTAGTAATTAGATTCAAGTAAAAGGGTCGATAGTGGTCATGCAAACGTATCTCTGAGACCCCACCTTTAGAGGTAAAATGGTGGCAGAGATGATTGTGAGCAACTAGACCAAAGGATGCTGTTTTGGGGTTGGCCCACTGTCTGCGACGTCGGACCAACATTAGTCTAGCATTGGCTCAAAGTTCCTTGTTAGCTAAGTTACTTGTGTGAACACTGCTAGAGGATGGCACAGTTATTGTATGTTATACTCGGAGAAGTCTGCCCATGCGCAGGCGCAGAATTTATAACATAGAGACAGCCAGAGACAAAGAGCAAGAGAGCTCTGGGAGAGATGCGCGAGCCACCATAGAGTAAGGACTGACTATTGTCTATGAGCATGTTATGACCATGATGTAAGTGTATCAATAAAGAGGTGAGAAGATGATCCTGACCATGAGACCCAGCACAAGAGCTCGTTGTCATTATATACAAGCCCGTTATTAAATCCAGCAATGCTGGTGAATCTGGAATGCGTTAGATTGTTAAATCCGTGGACTTTTAATTGGACTCGCAGTCCAAGGATTTTTCAATATGTTCTGGGTCCATTATTCAAAGCTCACTTACTGCATATAAACCGTCTATGTTTGGGTCGGAAATGTCCTAGCGTTCTTCTTCAAATTTCTTCAGTTTTTAAATATAACTCATGTCTTACGTATGAGACATTGTTAAAAACATTTAGCCGGAAATATAACAGCAGGGGTGGATCCAGAATTTATGATAAGGTGGGGGGGGGTCGAAGTTTATTTGATCGGTCTCCCGCAATTTATTTTACTTCGGCCTAAATCTATCTTCTTTTATACTTCTCGGCTAATACGCGGTTCCAGACACCTCCAGAGAAAAAATCAAATACAACGTTTGTTAGGAAATTATATTGCGTCAGGATCCCACGGAAACGAGACAAAACCCCAAGTTGGTAAAAATCATCAATTAACTCTTAAAGGGTTATATTATTCTTTGGGAATCAAAGTGTCTGGTGAAGTGGTGTATACATGTATACAGTCAATTATTGTATGAATATTCCCATTAAATACAGCCAACATTAAACCAGCGTTAGTTCAATGACTATCTCAACTCTGTACGTTGCCCAGGTGCTGATCTAATGCTGGCCCACGTCTGTAACACTGGCCCAACATCAGACCAACACTGCCTCCACGTCCTGAGTTCGCTGTAGATCACGTGGTGTTTTCAGTATGTCTATACTGATCTGCAAAGCCAAAAAGTAGTATCCGCTTACTTGTAAGGCATGTAGATACTGCCTTTAGCAGTCTTTACACGGCATTATGTGTTCATGTGGCCCAGGACAGATAAATACTGTAAACCTCTTAGAATTAAAATACCATATATTAAAAATATTTCGCGAAAAATATTCAAGGCAGATTTAGCCTGTCTAAATATTAGCGTCATACAAAGGTCTGCCAGGTCATTTTCTATCAGTAGAGTTCTCATCAAGTAAATGACGATAGGACAACCAAACCAAACGGATTAACTAATAGTTCCATCTAATCCAATAATCTCCTCAGAGCACCAAGGCGTGAAGACGCAGATTATCAGCTATAAATCACCTGATTAAACCCATAGGCCTACAAAACATGCTCTCTTCACAGCTGGATGGACGGATGCTAAAAAATAATGTAGGCCTGGAAATAGATAAAGAATATAAATATTATAGGTAAAATGTCTGACAGCAAACTGTTATCAGGTTATGGGACGACACGTGAAAATAATGGAGTTGACAGTAATATGCTACACTATATACAAGGTTATTGTATACTCACGGCGGTTATACAAGCTGAGACAGATCACGTCCTGCTTGTGTACCCTAGATACTGACACAACAAAGTCTGATTCAGAAATATCAGCTTCGCTGACATTAAACTCCCTGATAAATGCAGCATCTACAAGAATATATACAGCAGAATATGTCTACATTCACTGGCTAAATTGGTAAGTTTAGCTAATACTAGGACCATTGGCTGAAACAGGTTTCAGCCACAGATTGACCCCGTACAAATTCGTGGGACATTTCTTTGGATTGTCATATCTGAATATATCGGGGGAAAATCAGGTCGAAAATAGGTTTTTTTTTTAATCAGTAACATTTCAGTTCCATGCCCGCATGCTCAGCTCAGGGGTCGCACAGTGATTAAAAAGTTATGGACATTTTTCGGACGTTGGGGTCGAGATCGCTTTCAATCACCCCATGTTGAATTTTTCCGGGTGAAGCAAATACACCAATCCACGGCCTCGGAGAGGACGATACGGCTACTACATTGTCAAATAACTAATACTTTTCAATTCTTAAAATTATTACGCGAAAATATTCATTCTTTAATATTGCGAAATAATAAAATATCCACTTAACTCAAAAAATTAAAAATGACACAATATCAGCAGCAGGTGATTGTTGGTTAGCATGGTTAGCGGGTTAGCGGGAAAGTCACAACCTCACTGAATATTTTTTATTCATGTTGGACTATGGTGAGAATGGCTAATCAAGGAGAACGGGGCATGTATATATTAGAACGGGGCATGTATATATTAGAATGACATATGATGGAGGGTGGGGCATGTTAATACTAGAATGGCGTATGAGGGAGAGCGCAGCATGTTATTATTAGAATGGCTAATGTGGGAGAGTGGGGTGTGTTATTATTAGAATGGCGAATGAGGGAGAGCGGGTCATGCTAATATTAGAATGGTGTATGGAGGAGAGCAGGGCATGTTAATATTAGAATGGTGTATGAGGAAGAGCAGGGTATGTTATTATTAGAATAGCGTATGAGGGAGAGCGGGGCATGGTAATAATAGAATGGTGTATGAAGGAGAGCGGGGCATGTTAATATTAGAATGATGTATGAGGGAGAGCAGGGTATGTTATTATTATAATGGCGTATAAGGGAGGGTGTGGCATGTTAATATTAAAATGGCTATTAATGGAGAGCGGGGCATGTTAATATTAGATATTTGGCGAATGAGGAAGAGCGGGCATGTTAATATTAGAATGGTGTATGAGCGACAGTGGGGCATGTTAATATTAGAATGGAGTATGAGGGAGAGCGGGGGATGTTAATATTAGAATGGTGTATAAAGGAGAGTGAGGCATGTAAATATTAGAATGGCTAATGAGGGAGCGGGCATGTTAATATTAGACATTTGACAGCGGGGCATATTAATATTAATGTTTCTTTGTTCATCATGTCTCGACAGGTAACACACAAACAGTATCACACACCAACTTTTAAATCACTTGAAAACGGTAATTAATATTTTTAAGCAATGCAGGTCATCTAAAAACGAGTATATACTACAGTATAAACAACAACTAAATAATAAAATTACAGGCTCGTGGTAAAGTTGTGTTTTAATTCATCAATTTTAGCCAACCTTCTACAAGCTCATATCGATATTTACTCGTATATGGCAGTGCGGCTCACTCGCACTCACACACAACAGCTCAGATTGTTCTCTTCTTGCCAATGATCACCGCTGCCTGGGGTTTTGGCGCCTGGTGTTCAGCTGTTTGTCAATGCTCACAGCATCTGGCAATTCTAATTATTTCCTGGTCTGTGGCTTGTCGATTCCAAACCACCTCCACCTGGTGACTACTATTTGCAAACCAAAGCAAAAAGATCAGTCATTCAGTGCCTAAGCCTCCCCCCCCCCCACCCCCGCAAGCATGCACTTATTTATCAGTGGAATTTTGATACATCATTTTGATACGATCAGTTTGCTGAATATATACTATGTCATTTGAGGTAAAAATAAATCTCCTGAAACATCATCATCTGCGCGTCTTTAGATAAGTTAAGTTGCAAAAAGAAACAGGAAGTAACCTTTGATCAGAAACGATATGGCCAAAGACGGTTTTTAAAGTTTGAATTTTTGCTTTTTTTTTATTTAGCGTAGCCAAACATCAATCTCACATGATATATTTTTTTGTTTTCTGAAAGCTTCAACATGTTTTCAGTGATTTATAGGTTATCAGGTCAGATGAATTAGTCAGGCCCGTGCCCAGAAATTTTTGAAGGGGGGGGGGATCGAATTTTGTATTGCTGGGGTATTTTCGAAATAAGGTAATTTGACCCCCTGTAAAATACTGCTTGAATTGATCTTTGGAGTTGAGCGAATGGGAAACGCAGGTTAGGTGCGTCTGGGGGCATGTCCCCTTGGGATTTTTTTTATTATTTTTAGCTGCAAATTGGTGCAATCTGGCGGATTCTGGAGGGGGGGTCTCGAATCCCCCACCCCTCCAAATGACGGGCCTAAAGCTAGTATCTCACCAAAAAACGACTGCTTGGCAATTGTTAGCGAACCTGACCACTGCGTTTTTAAACGACTGCTTAACGAATTTGTCAAAATATTTAGCGTGGTCTATAGCGACTGATCAACAACAGTGGGGCGACATGCTTGCGACTGCTTAGCCAATCAGACGACAACTTGGCGTCTGTCTGAATACTTTTGACGAATGTTCGCTAAGGGGGCGCATGTCTGTCATCATATATTCTTTAATTCATCTTTAACATGCAGCGACAGTATCTCGACCTTGGTCCGACCTTGTAGCAAATGAAGCAAATTTGGCTACTCAGACTGCTTTCAGAGTTGTTTACCATTCTCGAGCAATGTATTGACGACTGCTGAGCGAATCCTGAACAATCTCTTGATGAACTAGACGAATCATAATGTTGGGCATGTAAAAAGTTTCCTCAGTCATGCAGCTTTCATTTCGAGCTGAACTCCAATCCAAGATTGGTCAGGTTCAGGATCTATTATGATATTATGATTGGTAATAGGGCATAATTTTCGCTGAGTTGTCTTTCACTCGCTGACTTGTCTGTATATATCTCGTTATGGTGTCTTAATTTATACGTTATGTAGGTCGCAATCGCACAACGAATCCACCAATCACCGACTGACTAACAACCTCCTAACGACCAAATAATCTGTTGCTATCTGCTCGTTATGCATACAAGCCATGACAGTGACACGCAAAACGTGTTTAAATCAGTTGATCTTAAGCTAGTATCTCACCGGGCTTGCGACTGATTGGCGACTGAGACGAATGGAAATTCGTCTGATTCTGTTTTCAATCTTTATTTAGTCTGAGGCTAATCACTAAGAAGTCGGAACCAGTATCTCATTCGTAAATAGGTTGCTCACCGCGATTTCAGTCGCCACGGCGGCGACTGATCGACGAATTAATTTTGTTAATTGGTAGTTAATTGGTCTGTAACGACTCTTTAATTAGTCGTTTTACTCGCCAAGACGTCTTCAGTGGTTGCTTCAACTTCGCACTTCGTTCTGTTCAGTAGTCCCTGAAAAAATAGTTAGGACGCCAAGAAACCATTTAGAGAATATGACGAGCAGTTAACGATTAAATTACGACTGATTTCACACTGTCTAACGACTGTGAAACGACCGTCTAACAATCTTTAGCGAACGTGCTCAGCCTCAGCGACGTCTTTACAAACTGTGACGAATTTATTTTAATTACTGGTGTGGGGCGACTGATAACCGACAACAACAACTGCTTAACGACACAGATTTGATTGGAAGACGACTGACTAGCAAATGATTAGTGTCTAGTTAATGAATGCGACGACTCTGTAACGACTCGAAAGACTGTGTGACGACTGTCCCGATGGCTCATTCGATCTGGTTGTGGATACTCAAATTTATCAGAGAAGTTGTCAACATTGTGTAATGTGTATCGCATGAAAGGATTCAAGCTCAAGCTTAATTGTTGCAAAAATCTTAACTAATTTCCCATGTTTATTTATCAGTCAAGACACAAATGCGACTGTATCAATCCAAACACCTTATTGTAGTAGTTGACAGCAGCCCGAGTGTCCGAAAAATGCTTTTATCATATAAAAATTCAAAAATGTCAGTCCTTATCCTTCATGAATTAGTATACCAATACCATGATTACCATTACCTCTTGCACATTTTATTACTCGAAAAAAATCGAGAAATTGATCACAATGCCTTCGCAGGTTTTGTACCTGGAGTGTAGTATCCTCTTGGCATTTAAAAATGATTTAAAATATATCATGCTATGACAAAGCCTGGAGAAGTTGACTAAGTCTGATATTCTATTGGACTGTACACTATTACTACCGGTTCTGTTCGAAATCAGTACTTAACATTTAAATATTTAGTGTTTGCTTATATTATGGTAGTGGTTATGTTCATTGAAAATAAGAAGAACATCTACCTATAGAGCTAACCCTTGTTTTCATTTGTATACTTCAGATGTTATGACCATGGCCAGTGTGAAGAAGTCTGTGTTGATGGGGTACCTACAGTGTACTCTGTGCACAGAGGACATGCAGAGATCATGTATTCTACAGTGTCATCATAGTTTTTGTGTAGAGTGTCTACAGAAGTACATGGCCCAAGCCACTGACCCCCAGAAGATGATTTGTCCTATTTGTAGAAAGGTTACAACCCTCCCTCATGGTGACCTCACTAACCTGCCACCAAACTTCTTCATGGACAACCTGAAGGAGCTGATCACTAAGGAGACTGATGGTGATGAAGATGAAGGAAAAATGACGGCTAGTGTTGAAAGAGAAATGGTGATATGTTCACTAGATGATTGTCAGAGTGAAGCTATTATGTATTGTACATTTTGCAAGTCATATTTGTGTGATGCATGTACAAAAGAGCATGCTGCAGCTCGATTCACCAAAAATCACGAAACCATTCTAGCACCGGAAGCAAAGGTCAAGGTGACATCATCACTTAAATCACATCACCCGTGTGGCCGACACTCAAACCACATGCTGGACATGTACTGTGAAACATGTGAGGAAATTATCTGCTCTAAATGCTGTAAAACAGAGCACGGCGATCATAATTTTACAACACTACGTCCTTTTATCAAGCCTTGTGAGGAGAGACTTGACACACTGTTGAAGAGGATTGACAAATTACTGAAATGTATAGATCTGGCCAGACAGACCTCTCAGCAACAGGTAGACAAGGCTCAGCATCACATTGTCAGCCTTAAGACGCAGGTGACTAGCACGTTCAGTCAGATCAGAGAGAAGCTGGCTCAGCAGGAGGAGAGGCTGATGTCAGACCTGGAGAGAGCGGCAACAAGAGTTGCCAAAGTGGCCTTATCAACAGAAGACGAACAACAACTTGCAGAGGTTAACTTAGAAAGTATTCGCTTCCTGAGTCAGAGTTTGAAAGAAGGTGACGTGTATGACCAGATGAGCAACCTGCCCAGCCTGGAGGAGGCTGTGGAGAAGAGGTGGAGGACAGAGATACCTGGTTTGGCGTGGAGGGATGAGGATGCGACAAAGATCAATATAATGTCTGATGTAGATAATATCACGCTGACAGAAACCCCTCATGCATTACAGTCTATAGGTGACACTCTCAGCGACAGGATACCACTTGCAGAGAAAGTAGCTGGTGTTTCATGGTATAACATTTATGAGGAATCAGGAGAAGACGCAAAAACTGCCAGCTTCCAAGTTGGTGGTTTGGTTTGTGGGACAGTCTTGGAAAACGATACAATCTTCTTGGTGAAATGGAAAGATCCATCAGTGTACATGTACACTAGTGGTGGTATTTTTAAAAAGAAAATTAATTTAGATGTTATAAAGGGGGCATGTGGTTTGGTTTTGATGAATTTGAAAGACCATGCTAAGCTGATACTTACAACCTCTAATCCATACAGTTTATTCCATCTTCCGATAAGTGGTGCAGGCGACACATGTGTATTCAGCAACACACACCTGCAGAGCCTTAACTATGAGCCATGGGGAATTTCTGTGAACGATGAAAATGATAACCTTATTGTAACAGATCGAAGCAATGGAAGCCTTCATGTGTATAACAGTTCAGGTGTTGAGATCAACACTATCCAGCTGCCATCTGGTGTTATACCAATGTGCTTTGCGTTATGTCACTCTGGTGGCTACGTTGTCACTGACTTTTCTAGTCCTATTATCTGGGTTGATAAGCTGGGCGTCCAGCAGAGACGTCATCAAGACAAGTCACTGTCTGATCTACGTGGTGTAGTCAGAGATTCAAAGAACAGATACGTTGTCGCTGATCGCAAAAACAACCAGCTGTTGTTGTTCAGTAAAGATGGAGGTGACGTGAGATGTCTGGTCAAAGACAAGATCACCAAACCTTATAGTTTATATCTGGATCAGCAGCAGGACAAGCTGTATGTTGGTACAGATAATGGGGAGGTGGTGGTGTATGACTACTGTATGTTATTGGGTGACAAACACATAAAATACAATGTGATACAATTGGACATCATGGCTCTACCATCCATGGATTAACATCTATGTCAGTTATAAAAATATGCAATTCTTTTTTAGACAATAGGTATAAGACTTGCTGCTAAGCATACACCGATAAATAGTTATGGTGGAACTATCTAACTTAACCCAAGTATCCGGCGGTCTGGGCATGTCTGGGGGTAGATCCCTTAGACATGCCCAAAACCCCTTATCGGGCGAGCAAAGGAAAACGCTCTCAATAACCCACCATGCCCTATCAGCCACACCCTCACATCATCATCTGTGCAACATTCATCTCATCAATTGACTACAACGTTTTTATCGTATTACAATGTCACTTGAAAGACCATTTGTGCCGAAAAGTGACGTAAAGCAATGATTTACTACTACTACTACTACCATCTAACTTGACCATCTGTGACGACAGTGTTTCTTTACCGAAAACATAAAAATAGTTAACAAAAATAAGTTTTAACAATAATTTCACTTTGACATTGATCATGTTATTCATGAGTCATGGTATTACATACACCTTTACTTTGTACATAAATTATTATTTCTCATGTACTTTATATGTCTTGTTGCTAAGCCACTGGTTACGAGAAATACCAGCAATGGTACTAGAGGGTCGAAGCCCATGTCAGCTGACAAGGTGTTAAGAAGGAGGTATTTCGTGTGAGTGGCAATTTTTTAAAACAAGAGCGATAATGCGTTAATAAAACGAGACCCATGTATCTGTGTATTTAGATATTGTTCATTAATTGTAAATTTACTTCAAATATTCCATTGTAATCAAATTTATATTCATAGTTTGTATAACACTATAGCAAATTAACTGAACATATTTTGATCTTATGTCGAGTGAAGTACGATGGTATTGGATGCATATCGCTTATACAGTTGGGCTTCAAATCAATAAAGTATGACCGAAGCTGTTTGTGGTTTGTTGTTTACGATAATTTTTTAAGTACTATATATTTAATTTGCCATATCGTTTACTGCTGAAAATAGGTACTGCAGAAGTAATGTGCCAACATAATATATGTGTTATCGTCGCTATATACGTTTTCACATAGTGATAACGAGATAACGAGCACATGACCTATAGCTAACGAGATTCACAGTATGTGGGCATGACAGATACACAGTTTATATAATAGTGCAGTCATTGTACTGCAAAAACACCCAGACCCACTACAAAGTGCATTTTTTTTACTTTTTCACAAATCAGTTCAGAATCATCAGCGGAACAATCCCTTAAAATCCAATTAGTGGAAGGATACATAATTTGCATTAATCCAATATGGTTGCCACTTTATTTGTGGACCACATTATAATAACTACAGATGTGATCGGAGGGAATATTGCTTTACGTCGCTTCCTGTACAATAAGAATATTCATGGCAATATCGCAACAGAAGAAAGCCCGAAGCCGGGACTTTCCCTTAATGATAAGAACTTGTTTTGTGAGATATACTAAGATAAATCAGCATCACTAACGCTATTTTAACTCACAGAGTAAATATCAAACCTACCTTTGTAGTCTAAGCAATTACACAGAAAAAAATAAACTGAAGGCGATGACGGTTCAAGGTCTGGTGTTATGCAGAGCACTTATGCTATATGGAGAGTGGGTGGGAAATGGTCTGAGGTAGAAAGGTGAAAATCCGCTTCCTCGCTATATCGTCTGTAATAACTATATAATTATAGACAACATGTCAATGATTATTTGTGTATGTAAACAATAAGCCTTTTGTGCCAAACATTACATCTTTCCTTTTTTAGTTCTATATGGCTTACACTTTGCTTCAGGAAAACTGACCTACTTGATCGTATAATTATGTACATTAAATATTGAGACCCTTTAAGTGCTAATCACGACTATAGTCATTTTTAATCCGTCTTAAGAAATGTGAATGAAATCATCAAGAATTGCAAATTTGGTATAAAAGTAAGCAAATACGAGTAATGTTCATTTGAAGTTGTGAGTCGTGGTGGCGAGACACAGCATCAAAAAGATAAAAAAAATAACGTAGCGGGTAAAGTTTTAAACATTAGGTTATTAGCTAAGTCACAAGATGAATGTACTGGTTAAGATGGACTCAACTATAAGCTTAACGTTTAAGATCGTCTCAGAACACAGCCCCTGATTTAGATCTAAATACCTAGTTCATCAATATATGATGTGCAAACGGGTGTCAGAACGATAACGTTCATGGTGGTGGGGTCTTTTTTAACAGCTGGTTAAATCACAGTTTTTGAGGGAATAGAATGAGTCTTTAAACATCAAGATTTGCTAATATTTGAAACCCAATTTAAACACATATGAGTAGTTTTCACTCACTTGAAGTTGTGGGTCGCTGTAGCGAGAAATACCTTCAAGTTTTTAAAGAGACAGCTTTAAAGTAAAGGGTTAATTTTCGATGTGAATTTCTACTTTAACGAGTATAAGAAGGCGTCTGTGAGATCTGTACCTATCTTGATATCAATGAAGAGGATATACATACCGTGTTCATTTGAGTACGATATGGGAAAATACAGCTCTCCTCCAAAGAATAAAGTACCTCTATATTATTAGGCGTACATCTTATTCATTTATACGATTACAATTTAAGAACTAACATAAAACACCATAATGTGGTTTCACGTCGCTTTCAGAAACACTGCCGAAAACAGAGGTCAGAAGCAGGGAGGGGGGAAGTAAAATATATGGTCAGGTCAAACCTGAAAACCTACCCAGAAAACACGAGACACTGACCTAGTGACCAGAACAGAGGGAAGCAAAGGTAAAACTTCAAGTTGATGATAGAAATACCCACGATCGACGAGGCACTCACCCAATGCTGTTTCAATGCTGGGCCAGCGTCGCAGACGATGGACCAGCTATGAAACAACATTGGGTCAATGCTTTGTGTTTTCTGGGCATCATCATACTTTTTATCCCCTGGTCACTGGACCTGTTCATCATGTGCCATTTCAACTCCACGGAGAGTATGCAGCCCTGCAACCATTTCGGCGCGTTGAACTCATCGTACACAGTGTCATTTCTGTCCTACCATATAGTCATTTACATCTGAGTCACGTGAAGCATTCATGATAAATGCCTTGCACAAGGACACAAACATCAAAACAATGCTCAATGCTGAGAGGTGAGAAACATGATATCGCTTTGAAAACCTGCACCAAGCGGGGTTTGAACCCGTACCAAAGGCAGTGGCGTTTATAGAGCCACACCCTTTAACCGTTGTGCCACGTCCCTCTCATGCCATATTTTATCAAATCATTCCACATTTTAGTTAGACATCATCATCCTGAAGTAGTATTACACAACCTAGGTTTTTCCCAATACAATTTCCAGCTGAAACGAGACGTTGAACCAATGTTGCTTTAATGTTGGGCCAGCGTCGCAGATGGTTGACCAACATTAAACCAACATTATGTCAGCGTCCCTTGTTTAGCTCAAAATAGCGATCTCTATTAGGATCAGTGTTTGTCAATCTCACGGTATAAGTTTGTGAATGCCCAGTCTGTTTGGTTATCGCGCCCTATATAATTACATGGCCTAAATATAAAGTGAGAAACACTCCAGCAGTGATCAGGTGATCATGTAGGTTTTATATAAGTATGTGTTCGCACGTAGGCGTATCGCCAGTAGCACAAACTGTGACTGAACTGAACATTTCAGTCACAGTTTGCGACTGTACAAAAACACAGAGATTCCGTTAGAGGCTCATGTCTAAGATTATTCAGGTCGATAAAAGGTGTATTATGATTAGAAAAAATCATCCTATTTACACATGCTAAGC